>QUOP01000225.1:0-45288 GCA_003675405.1 Hericium coralloides | reverse complement strand
AGAAAGAGCAGTTCCAGATCGTCTTCAAAGTGTACCTACTGTGGTAGACCATGACTCTTCTCATTCTTGCTATCAAGTTTCTTCATCGACACTGGTCTCCGCCTAGCTGGTTTCCGAGCGTGAGCCATCTACGCAACAGCAGTCAGCTAACAGTGACGATATCTAACACAGCCCATCGGTGCTTACCCCGGCCTAGTATTGTGCCTCCTGCCGAAAATCTCGATCTTGCGCCCGCCCGGGCACATGCGCTCGATGAGCCCGTAAACCTCATCGGGCTTGCGACTTGTCTCCCGTACTTCAGACACGATCACATCTGTGTCGAGGCCGCGGTTCGCCCAGGACGGAAAGACAAGGTTCCCCTTCTCGTCAATCTTCGTCTTGACACCGACGAGCATGTGTTCCTTGGTATGATTTAACCAATGGCCCGTGCGACCTGTACGTATGACGCGCTGGAGCTGAAGTGGTTGGTGGTTAGTCAGTACTCATACAATGTTCCGAGAGATAACATGCAAAGTACCTGATTCGTCTTGACCCAAATCACTTCGTCGACGCGGGTGTAGCCCCAATGACGGAGACATTCACGGCCGACTTCCATGGCGCGCCCAGTGACCCAAAGAAAGAGAAGACCTTCGTCCTGCAACGCAGGTATAGGCATGGCTCGCATCTCATCGTCTGTCATCGTGCCATACGGCAACTTGTGCAACGTTGTTAATATCACAACAACATTACCTCGCGAGATTATACTTACGCTCATGTGAATGTCCCATGGAGGGTCCGCCATGATGACATGGAACTTCCCTAGGACGGTGCAGTCGAATTTACGGACGTCACAGCTAATCCACTGAGGAGGGAGCTGCAAAAGGCATGAGAGCCAAACACAGGCAAAGTAGACCGAGATCTACTCACAGGTGGTGCCAGCTTTGCCGATGGTCCAAGCCCAATTTCTAGCCGGAACGGCTTCTTCACGGGTCTGTTGTCTTTCGGCCCCTCCTTCGCCGCATCAGCAGGGTCCCAATCAACCTCATAATGCAAATAGCGGCAAGGTGCCTTCTCCTTGCCTCTCCCACCCGCACCAAGACCCGACGGAAGCTGCGGCTTCGGCCACTGGGCATTCATCTGGGCGTTGGCGGATGGAAGCGGGGGGATTGACGGAGATTGGGCGTAGGTGGGTTCGGAATAACAGGTATTCAAGTAGGAGCAGTGCCCAAGGGCTGGGTCTGTATGGGGCCGGATAAGCGGACGGAAATGGATGAGGCTGCAGTGGCCAGGGTTAGGCGTGGTAGACGACATCCGGGACTTCATACAGTCGTCTTTGGTGATGTGAGGACAGATGGGCTCGAAGGCTGTATTCATGGAGCGGAACTACGGGGTCAAAGTCAGCTTCAGCATACTTGATGACAATATGAGAGACATACCTGCTCAGCTAGCAGCCTGCCTTTGGCGGTGCTCTTCTGAAGGAGTGCATAGACCTCCTTCAGCTCTTTACCAAGGCTCTCCAAGGCTGAGACCGGCCGCCTGACTTCTTCGTATACGTCTTCAGGCTCCTCGTCACTACCCGCAGCAGAATCAGCCTCCTCGTCCACAATGCGCTTCCGCTTCCTCGCGTTCCCTGGGGAGCCTGGTCCTGCTTTGCTCCCAGAGCCGAGTTGCACGTCCATGACCGTGACGCCCGTTTCGTCTCGCAGAACGGTCATAGAGCCATGGTCCCATTGCGTAGCCAGCGACTCTAGTGTAGTTTCAAAGCGCGAAAGATCCGTGAGTCTGAACGAGGGTGCAGGACCTGTCTCGAAAAGTCGGTCAGGAGGACCATGAGATATGACGTTTGTAAGCAATTCCAGAGAGCTTATTGGCGTCGAGACCTCGGAAGAGGAGAATAAGGAGAAGATGACCGCGGCTGCGACGATCTTGAGCTGGTCGTCCGACATGGTGAGCACTGAGCAGAGGTAGTAATTCAAGACTGAGTAGACGCGAGCAAGACGCGTCAGACGCGCGCTGTGCCTGACACCCGCCGCCCGAACAAAATGCAAAAGTCCTGAGGGTGGCTCCCAAAATAGGCAATGATCATTAGCGGCAGAGGGCAGTACAATCAGACAACGCCCTCGCCTTTTACTAGGGCGTTCCGTGTACTGCCCTCACATCAATGCCGCTTTACCAATTTTTCAGCCCTCAGCTTGCTCTGAGTCTTGTCTTCGTGATCCTTTTTTCACTTTTTGCACATCGTACTTGTAATTCTGACGATATTGTTGCCATTCGTGAGTTGCACATTCAGTGAAATTTATTTCAGCAAGCATAATTATTTACTGAGTATGTATCAATCATTCAGTTCAAAAACAATCCACAGCTACATATAGCCTAGAAACACAACAGCGTAGGTCAATCATGAACTTCATGACGTCCGAGCTGAGCATTAGATCGAGCATCTCATCATCAATTGCTCTCAGTCTTCACTCGCTTGAGTGCATCTACATGGATGTGATCCAGTCAATGGCGTTGCTGCATACTATGCATACTATGAACGCTCCTTACCATGATCTCCGGGGTCTTCTCTTTTCGCCCTCTTGAATGACAGTCGTGACAAATCTGCAGGCCTGTCAGACTTCCTTTGATCTTGACTGGGCGGCATGGACTTCGGAGGCAACATAGGCAAGGTCGCATCTACTGGCTCTGGCTTCACTGCTGAAGAAGTTGAGGAAAGGGTGCAGAAACATTTATTGAATCGTTTGCATGGGCAAGAGCACAATTTTTGCATGCGCACCTGACTGGACTGTCCTTCGTGGATCTCGAGTTGGTTCATGAGACCGGGGTGCTGGTTTCGCCTCTGGGGAGTCGACAGGCTCGGGCTTCACATCAAGAGCCTTATCTACGCTACATGCGAATGGTGTTTTCATGGACGTTACATGCATATCCCTGGAATTTGAGCACACATCTGAAGACGAAATCGGCGGTTGCTCGGCTTGCTGAGCTTGGTATCGTGCGTGGAGCGCCACCCAATCTGGCGAGGGAGCTGTTGCATCGCTGGCGTCAGGCTCAAACTTCACCGAAGTATTGCTTCGGTCTTATGAATCATGGTCAGAATCATGCAGGCTGCATGTGTTCAAAGACCAACCGTAGGCGGAAATGCTCGGTGCGGAAGAGTTCTCTTCTTTAATCACTGTATTCGTAGACCACAGTGATTAGCGGCGTTGTGTGTAGAGGGAAAACATTTACTAGCAGGAGCGCGAGATTGATTGAGGACATTGAAGAGATCGACCATGTCTCGCGACGGCACATATTCTGTTCCGAGAGTTCAAAACAAGAAAATGCCATCTGAATTCATGGACTTGCCTGCTCCTTCACCCTTCACTGCGCAGTTGTCTGGGCGAAGCAGCTGCTGAGATGCTTCATCTGAATACTTTTTATCAGAACATTGCCGGTAAGCGAAACAGAACGATAGGCGCACCCTGTTCATACGGGTCCATCTTCGAGAGCAGCTTGCCTTTAGGAGCTTTCATGAGCTAGGTCCGTCCGCAATGGTCACCAAACTTGAATTACCAGACTGTTCAGTAGCTTCCGACTTCACCTCAGCAGCGTTCGCCGTTGACTCTTCTGTAGGGTTTACTGCAGGCACGGGCTCAGATACAGGCTCAGGTGTAGGCGTGCGTTGCCGGTTTGCCGGGAGTGGTAGTGCCAGGTTACCAAGTCGTGGTTTAGCATAGCTCGGACGAGGGTAAGGCCTGTTGAAGGTCCCATTTGGAGGAAACCCATCAGAGGCGAAATTCTCTCTCCACATGTCTAGCGAAATAGTTTAGTCTCTTCCGCAATAATATGGAACGCGTCAGGCATTTGGTCTACGCACGCATGCCAGGCTCTCCGCACATCCTGTAGTTATACTGAAAAACACAAGATACCGCCTCCGGGTTTCCTTTATAATCCTTGGCAATCTTGAACCATTTGTGAGCACCCAACATAGGCTCTATATCTACGTGCAACCCTAATTGCACGATGATCTCATCTCTCTAGCGAGGGCGCCATGAGTGAGCTCAGCCCTCAGATTTAACGAGCTCCCGCGCGAGGGTAGACGGGTACACGTACCGTGCTCATAGTCCAGACAGCTTCTACTGCCGAGACGTCGTTAAACATGAGACATACCCAGGAAGCAACTCGGTCAATGTCGCCCTTGTCACGGTTCGTCGGCTTCATGCCATAAGGCCTCGTGATGACGATGTACTTGTACTCGGGTTCGTCGGTGTAAGGTGGGCCTTTCTTGCCTCCTTTCGCCATCGGAACGTTGCGACCAACAAGTCAGTCAGAATGCGCAGGTTGATAGTCGACGTTGTGGAATAAGAGACGGTGACCGCGTCGAACAACGGGATGGCTGCGCGGGGACGTGGATGCTTCCATCGTTCATGTGATCGCGACGCGTCTTGTAAGTGGTCGCGCTCCCCGCACCCAGCCGGCCCAAGGCTCAGCGCTCAGCGCAAATAGTCACCGCTCCTGTCTGCAGTGCGGTATAGAGACCTGGATATGTATCGCTTGTTATGACACGTGGAGGTTTTTTTAGGTCACCAAGGTTCTTGTACTAGTATAGTGCGTGCGGACCATAGCACCAAAGTTACCAGCGCACAACAAATCGCGTCTCAAAGGGAAATTACATAGCATCGGTTCGAAGTTTACAACACAGCATGATATCCTACAATTATCCTGATCAATAGAATGACCCGTTTCATCAGTCGTCCAAGAAGATTTCTTGCTCCTCGTTCCAGCCCAGTGTCTCGGGGTCGATACCAAGGCGACGAAGCATGAGACCGAGCGTCTCCTCCGCCTTCTCAGCCTCGACCTCAAGGCTGATGTGGTCATCTTCTTCCTTCTTGACCTTGTCGTCTTCACCATATCCCCAGCCTCCGGCCCATCCACTGTCTTTCTTGCCAGCCCCGTCTTCCTGGGGTATGTCTCTGACGATGCTCCAGAACTCATACGCAGCTTCCCTGCCGGCCTCGCGCCATTTGAGGGCCAGAGTCTCTAGCTTTTCCTCGTCATCGTCAGCCTTGATCTTCACAGCGCGTCTGAGAGCCGTTAGCTTGCGTTCCAAAGCCTGTATGGTCCGAGTCGGCAGGATAGCATTGCGTGAGTCGCTTGGGACGCTCCCTGCTGCGAAAGGAGACCGGAATTGCGAAGCTGCCTTTGAAGCCAGAGCCAATGTCGTCATAGTCTTTGTGACATTGGGCTTATCAGCGTGTACTGCTTTCACGGATGTGGCCCTAGAAGAAAAGGCCCCAGCCTTAACGTTCATGCCCGTCTCGTCAACCGTGGCCGAGCCGGGTGTCAGCGGAACCGTTGGATCTAGGGCCTCCGTTTTGACAGACATGACCGGCCTCGCCATCAATGGAGACCGGAATGGAGTCGCCAGCTTCTTATGCGATAACTTCTGCGACGCCAACGTTGCTCGTTTGGGGGCAGGTGGCGGGCGAGGTGGGGAAGAAAATATATCCTCTCGTCTCTGTTTAAAGCTATCAATAAGCAGAAGCATCCGCAAAGCAGACGGTAAAGTATTACCAGGCGTTTGATCGGAGTATTCTCAGGGCGGTCTCGACCAGGTTGCTGCAGGGTGTCCACGTCTGACTAGATGAAACAATATGAAGACGGGTAAACATACCTCAGAACCTTTCCCTTGAAGCGGGCTTCCTGGGCGCTTCCCGAGGACAGTGTCTGAATTGACAGGACTCGAAGACAGCATGCTCTCGTCTCGGAGAAACAGAGGTCCAGGGCTAGACATGATCCCCAAAGGCATATCTTCATCGAGATCTAGGGGATCTTCCTGTTGCGCATCATTTTCAACACGTTTCTCCGTGTCGGCGAATAGAGACAAAGACCTTGAAAGAGGGGGAATAGAAAAGCCTAGAACAGAGGAGTCCACTGTTGACACAGCGGCCAGACCGCCATCCAGCGAAGCGAAGGTAGCCGGCGACGGCGAGGCAAGTAGAGAGGACGGAGGAAGCGGAGACAAGCGCGGAAGTAGAGATCCCGCGGGCGTGACAAACTCCTCAGGGATATCAGCATTTTTCAGAGGCAGAAGAGCGACATCAGAAGTAGAAAGCACCGCAGACGAGGAGACTGGAGAAAGTGACACAGCGAGACAAGCCCTCGGCGAGCCTGTGCTCGGAAGTGAGTCGGCCAAGTCCATTGCGTGAGACGTAGCATCAAGGACCGAGAGACCAGTCAGTGTAACAGAGCGCGAGGTGGTTTCGATGACGGCTTCGTCTTCAGGTGGCACATAAGTGAATGCGGCTGGGTTAGTGTCATCAGTTTGAAGACCAGAGACACATGTGGCCTCAGCCTGCACATTCGACCGTGGTGCGGTCCAAGCTTCGGCATTTCGGGGACTATCCGGCAAAGCTGTGGAAGGGGGTCCCTCGTTGCGAATGCTCAAGTCTTCACAGCCAGAGATATCTTCTTTTGACACCGTAGAAATTGCTAGTGCGAAGCCCATATCATTAGAGGCGTCAGCGCATTTCAAGGCATCCTCGGAAGGCGGAGGCGAGGTGTATGCGCCCCACTCTTCATCGGAACCAGCCTGCTTATCAACATGAGCGACACCGAAGAAGAATATGCGATATAGACTGACCAGATCGACATCGAAATCTCTACTTTCCCTCCCATCAAAAATGACGGAGGAAGGAGGCGATGAGGACCTTGCCAAGGCCAGAGTGGAGGACATATATGCAGACGAGGAGGAGATATCCATCTGTGAACCATCCGCATCGTCTTCAGCTGCTTTTGCTTGACATTCCTCGTGCAGGGAAGACTCGATGAGCCCACGGACATCGAGTAAATCGATGTTCGTATCAGAGACAACCACACCCGGATCTTGCTTCATTTCGGCATGAGCGGCGGGATCCTTTACGGCCTGTACGGCGGATAAAGCAGCCGCACTCAAGCCCAAATCTGCTTCCTCTGCTTCCTTGAATATTCCAGAGGCATTTTGAGGGCGGCCAGAGCATGACCTCTGAAATGAACGCATATATGCACGTAAGCCTTGACTATATGCAGAGAAAACCTACAGCATCCGGGGCAGTTTCGCCTTCCAGCGCTGCCGTATCGCTATGTTTGCAGCTCTTATCAGGAAAGCATGTTAGAAAGTAAGCACACATTATATTTTGAACTGCATAGGTACTGACCGTCATGTCCACATCTCCGGCATGTTCACGTTGCTCGTTTTTCGCTGGGTAGATCTGTGCATGAACCGATGAAAGAAGTCCCCGTATTTTAACGAGGGATGAACGTACAGGACCTGGGTAGCTTGCCATTGCAGTGTACGATAAACCGTGAGTAGGCAGGAAGCAAGTCGGCGACCGAAGCATGTAGGGCAAATTTGTTGATGCTTTGTTGACGCGTTGTTGACGTGTTGTTTTGGCATTCGTCTATATCCATCCTCAGTGCACGCCTCTCCTGGACCAACCCCATCCACGATGTAAACCTAGCCGGCAGGCTTCTAAATACCTAGACCGTGCAGAGGATTTTTAAATCTGGATCAATTGCAACCCACTACTCACTCGCGTCACGGCAGCATAACTCGAGTATAGCATGTCTATCAATCCGGGCCGCGCCATGTTGCCTCGCCAGACTGACGTTTTCCCAGACGTCTGTAATTTTGCTATCATTGAGGACAATCGGTTCTCGTCGGGCCATACATTTAGATTCCTATTGATGGAAATTTACCCAGGACATAGGTACGTCATATGAAGCAACTTGTTTTTGTTATCGTCCAAGGAAGATAGCGATCCGGCAGACCGACTCGTGCAAGTATATATATGATACTTCTCTTCCTTCCCATGTACGACAATCCTTGTCCATAGAACCTGCTGATGCGGATGCAATGATAGGACACTGGCTGCGGCGTTTTCGAACCTCTGTCTCAAGGGGTGACGGAACAGCTTGCACTTCAGGAGATTACCTATAATGGTGCATTCCCATCGTGGACCAAGTGTCGCGTGCCGACACTGGTTCTATATGTGTTATTTTCTCCCCTCGACTGCATCATGGACGTCTGCATCGTGCTCGGAAGAGAACCGGGATCTGTATCCAGGATCACGATAAAAAGCGCATTGCAGAAGTTGGCTCTTCGCCCACCTGTGGTCTTCGTTCTCTGACGGTGCACCATGCGTCTGTCCCTCTTGCCCCTGGTCCTAGCAGGCCCCATGTTTGTCGCCTCCTCGCCTGTTGCCAACAATGGTACACGGGTGACCCTTGCTAAGCGCACCAAATTCACGGACGAGAACGGCGTCGCGAATATAACGAAGATACGCAGCCACCTTCGGTCAGTCGAGCGCAAGCTCCAGCGCGGTTTCGAGGCGTTTGAACGCAACACGGGTAACAAGCATCGGAGCGACACCCGAGGGCTTCAGAAGCGTGCGACCGGTGCGGACCCCTTGACAGACGACGAGGATGGCGCGCTCTGGCAGGGAAGCATCTCCGTCGGGTCGCCTGCAAAGACATTTACTGGTGAGACCAACTTCAGCCTCGTTGTTCACGGTTTATTAATCGAGATGTGGCCTTGCCCAATCAGTCGATTTTGACACAGGTAGGGCTCCACCTTTCAAGAAGCATCTCGCATGACCTCATGAGAAAAAAGGAAGCAGTGATCTATTCTTGCCCGGCGTAGACTGCACAGTCAATTGCGAAGGTCACACCCTATACGACCCGTCTACGAGTTCCGTATCTGCCAGCACCGGTGCACCATTCAGCCTTGCTTTTGGGGACGGTTCGACGGTGGAGGGGACTGTTTTCACGGACACCGTCACAGTCGCCGGTTTGACAGTGAGCGTTATCGCTTCAGTATATTCCTCATATTATATTTCTGCAAATTGTAGGCCACAAATCAAGCCGTCGGCGACTCCAGTCAATACTCGGACGGATTTGCTATCGACGAGTTCCCGCCAGATGGTCTGTTGGGAATGGCATTCCCACAGATCTCAGTCTTCGGTGCAGACCCGTTCTTCCAGACGTTGATCGCCCAAGGGACGGTCACTTCTCCCGAATTCGGTGTCAAATTGGCTACATCTGGTTCCGAGCTCTTCTTGGGAGGCGTCGACGACTCCTTGTTCACAGGAAGCTTCACGCAGAATCCTGTAACTGACGTCGTGAGTCCGCGGAGGTCCTTATTTTGCTATTGGTTTTCTCATACCTTCGTGCAGGGCTTCTGGCAGATTGATCTACAGTCTGTCAACGCCAATGGGAGATCTGCTGTAACCGGTCTATCCTCTATCATCGATACCGGCACCACTCTCATTGTCGGGGACCCGACGAATGTTGCTCGCTTCTACGAAGCAGTCCCGGGATCAATGGACGCCAGCTTATTGGCAGGACCCGGTTTCTTTACCTGTCTGTACACCAGTAATGGATCACATACACGAGCGAGCTGACTGTTTCATTTCCAGTCCCTTGTGCGGATCCACCACAGGTGAGCCTGACTTTCGGCGGAACGGAGTTCCCAATTTCCGCGGACACGTTCAACCTGGGTGAATTGTTCCTCGGGCAATGTGTGGGCGGAATTATGTCCGCCGACCTTGGTAGTAAGTCGATCTCGTCGTATGGGAGGTTTTTTCCAAGCACTCAAATTCGTATTAGCGGACTTCTGGGTTGCGGGAGATGTGTTCCTTCAGAACGTGTATACTGGTGAGCCATTTTGATAACAAAGCATAAGAATTACCCTGATGAAATTGTATAGCTTTCGATGCTGGGAACACGCGCGTTGGGTTTGCCACACTGGCTTGAGTCTCATGCAGCGTATAGTTTTGATATGAAGGTACTGCAGCCTTGACAGATAAACCAATGTGTACATGATACGCTCAATGTGAATTTCGTGAATGGTCTATCGCCGCGACGCCTGCGCCTTCACCCGAGGGTCCCCACGCTCGTTACGCTTCCGCAGCTTTTCTTGTCTCTTGCTCGTATTCTCTTGCGGAGCTGGTGCGTCGTCGGCTGTCGGCGCTGAAGAGCGTCCCAAGAACATGGGCGAGACCACCGTCCATAATTTATAGAACACAAACAGCGGTATCTGATGAGAAACGCATGAATAGCTCGCGGTGTGAACAGGATGCATGAGTTGGGAAGACACTTACCGACACATACAGCCACCAGAACCACTCGCCCAAGATAGCGCTTCCGACTTGACAAGTCCCTATCGCAATATGAGAGGACGTTTATTGAACACATGGTCTAACTACTCACATGCTATATAGAGCACGTCGAAGAACCATTCGGTGACACCAGGCTGGTTCAGGTCATCTCCAGGAGAAACCAAGGCACCCGCAGAGTCGCGCTTTGGTGTCCCCATCTTGACGAGGCGCTGGTATATGAATTGCGAGAGAGCCAGCGAAAAGCCATATAGACCAATGGCTTTCTTAGACGACAGGAAGGTGTCGCGTCGAAGGAGAAGTCGAATGACTAGGGCAAGGAGGTTGCTCAGGAGCTGCCCGTACAAGAGGTTCTTGGTAGCATTCTCATTATGTGACGCTGGAGTTGAGGCCGGGCGTTAAGATAGATATTGGCCGTGTTTCGTGAATAGTGACTCACCGATTCGTTTCGCGGATGCGTTTGCCATGGTCCGAGGCCGTTATTGACGTCGTCCGACTGTCGACGTAGAGAACACGCGTGTCGGCGCTTGTGTAGTGACGACACTGACCAGTGACTCAAACAACGCGTCTTCACCCCATCACGGCAATTATTTCACGATCGCGTCTCGGCTAAGACCATTCCTCTTGGACACTTCTCATCCAAATTATCTCGCGCTATGCACGTTGTCGAGGTCTCTCTAGGTGCTCTATAGGTATTTCAAGGCAGATCGGCCATGGCAACACAAAGCGTCAAGGAACTGGCGCAGAAATCTCTGCAGGCCAACAAAGAACATCAGTACGCTCTGAAAGTTTATACGGAAAGGCTCCAGGCTGAACTACAATTAGTTGACAAATTGCTAGTATGTTCGCCTACTTTATCGTGTGCAATACTTTGTGCTGATGGTCTCACGAAGTCTACGGCAGAAATTGACGAGGATGAGCCGCAACTTGATACGGGTGGTTCTATCGTGATTGCAGGATCCAAGAAGGCTGCTGGTCTTATATCGAGTGCGGAGCTCACAGCTGAGGTATATGATATTTCTGTCATGAACTTGATATTCCCCCAAACGCATATATCCTAGGGTTCCCCATTCTACGAGGATGCCATGCGACGGCAGCGATATATTGACCTCACCGAAACTCACCCCAGTATGTCCTATATCTTCTCCTGACAATGTAATTTAACATGCTTCCAATTCAGTGAAGCCAAAGGAGCTTGAGGCCCTTGCCGAGGCAGTCAGGATGGAAAACTATCGTCTTTACGCATACGATGCGCAGAGGCGCGGCATGCAGCCGTTCCTTATGACTCAAGATCAACCCCAGCAGCTGGAACTCAACACAGAGGGGCTTGATTGGGACCGAATCTCCATGAAGGTCAGTGTCGCATCCTTGAATTATCTCCATTGCTTAGACGGGTTGCAGGTAACATCAAGTTCGACGTCTGTCGGTCGCTCTGCCAAGGAGTGCGAGATTAGATGGCTCGGCGACCGCCATCCTCAGTTCAACCATACCCAATGGACGATTGCGGAGATCACCCAAGTAAGGGCGCTCGTAGCAGATATACCCGAAGGACAAGTCGACTGGGTCGACATTTCCAGGAGGCTGGGAGTGAGTCGGATAATCATCGTTCCGTCTCTAATGGTCGCATTTACATGGCATACAGACTAATCGGACACCGATCGACTGTATGCGGCACGCCATTCCACGAAAGACGCACACTTGGGATGACAAGAGCGATGCTCGCCTCCTTGAGGCGGTCAAGGTGTATGGCACGGAGAACTGGAGTCTAGGTGCCTATGACTCCTCTTTTCTTTAATTACCTCGCTGACGAACACCATATCAGTTGCGCGCACAGTGTCTGAAGACGCTACACCAGCTCAGTGCTCAAACAGATATTTCCGCTCATTAGATCCTACTCTCAAGAAAGGCAGCTGGAGCGCCGAGGAGGACGCGAAGCTTCGCATGGCAGTCGAACTTTATGGTCATGCGTGGGTAGAAGTTGCCGCAGTCATTCCCGGTCGCACAAACGAACAGTGTCGCGATCGCTGGTCTGAACGGCTGAGTCCCTCCGTCAGCAAAGGGAAATGGACTGAAGAGGAGGACAAACGGCTTGTTTCTATTGTTGAGCAGATATTACGAGCTGGGGACGTGAGGTGGAAAGACGTCAGCGAAAGAATGGGATCAGGCCGAACGGATAACATGGTGAGGATCAATTAATTGAATCCACCAGACATGCATACCTGACTTCGGTTACAGTGCCGCCATCGATACGATACTTTGAGAAAGCGGGTGGATAGGGGGAGTGCCTCCATTACTCCCGCATCCAGCGTTGCCCAAACGCCAGCCCCAGATGACGCAGGCCCGTCAACTTCAGTTGCCGGAGCCAGGGGCCGCGCACGTCCTACGGCGAAGATACGGCAACCTGTGCAAGGCCCTTCATTACATGATACAAGCGATGGAACGCCTCCTGCAACTGTCACATCTGCTAAGCCAAGACCTCGGGCTCGTCCACGGAAAAATGTACCTGCCGCAGATACTGCGCCGCGAGAAAACACGGGTTCCGGTTCAGAGGCCATGGCTTATGCTCCAATTGCAGCTAGTCTTCCGCCTCCGCCAAAATCGCGACCACGACCTCGTCTCGTAAGGAAGGCGGCTGCTGCCGCACCCGACGCTTCGACCGCGCCCAAACGACAGTCAAAGCGAAAAGCTGCTGAAATACCAACGTCCGAGCCAGAATTTGAAAGCGAGGATCAACAGTCCGATGCTGGCGTGGCTGGGAAAGCGGTTTCTGTCGGCACGAGAACGCGGAAGGGCAAGGCAAAAGCAGGTTCAGGGAGCAAACCGCAGGCAGATGATCCTACAGCGACCCCTCGGAAACGAAAGGCTCCAACAAGGAAGACCCGCCGCACAGCACCAGAAAAACCAGAAGCACAAGAAGCACCGAATCCAGAGGATGAAGGTACGGAATTATCCTTGACTAACGAGGGTGGATGTTGATTAGCTGTAGACGAGACAGATGTCACAAAACCTGTGGCAACTGCATCCAAGCCTCCGCCAAAAAGGAAGTCTGCGGTAAGGAAACCTCCGGCAGCCCCCACGCGCAGACAGCCACGGAGATCTGTCAATGCATCTCGTTCCGCCGATGAAACGAGCGCACCCCAGGACGCGGAGAACGTTGAAATGAGGGATGCAACTTTTGTTGATAAAGATGGTGCAAGCGAACTCTCGGAGCTGTCATCCCCAAATGCAGAGTAACGGCATGGGCGCGTTGATTAGACGTTCCGTACCTTATGTTCTTGGTAACTTAGCTGACTAAAAGAAAAATAACAATGTATCTCCAGAATGCGCAGTATGTGAATGAACATGAGTTCAATGCGTGCTCACTCTCCATGATCTCTTTCTGCTCTGTCCCGTAGCCTCCCAATTCACAATTGCACCCAACAGCTCGCCGTCGTCGAGACCGGCGGTCTCCTCTGTCGCGAGCATGAGATGTCTCAAAGATTCTTGGACGAGACTCGCATTCTTCAGTCTCTTTTCTAGCGATGGCAGAGCTTGTTTCTTTGGTGGAGATGGCTGTAAAGGGACGGCAGTCAGGACCAAAATTCTGAATTAGGGGACGAACGATACGCACGGGTGTTCTGAGGTACGTATGCTTAGGCGGAAGGGGAGGATAGTAGTGGGGTATGGTGCGTAACGTAGATGGTATAGCTGGCGCTGTACCCTCCTCGTCGGAAGGTAGTAACTTTGGTGGTGGTGATGTCTCCGGCGCGGGAACTAGCTGCACGGGATGCACTTTCGATAAAGGGGAGTCTTGACAAGAAGTCATGAGTTGGGCGACATAGCCAAGATGCACTCTACTCACTAGGCCTTTCCTTTTTCTTCATTTCGTTCTCCAGAGCACCGATATGCTCGCTATCAAGTCCATGCTCCTCGCATGCCAGGAGCAAATCCTGTGCAACTGGTTGGGCTCTATTGGCAAGGTTTGCGTACTCATGGGCTCTTTGATAGAGATTCACAACGACTATAGTTGACAACAAGAGCATGCCTTGAGCAAAACGTAGGTAACTCCAATTGGTTCGACTCACATGCGGCAACCTCAAGCTCTAGCCTTTTCAAAGCAGTAGGCTCCGCGCCGTCAAAACCCTCGTTTTTGACCTGGGCGGATATGAAACGCTGCAATGTCTGGGATGCGACCTCTGGCGTAACATTAGCGGGGTCCGGTGGGGGAGGCACGTCCGTTGTAGGAGATTGTGAGCCTTGCTGCAACGCCTGTGATGGTGGGTACAAGAAGGAAGTGGTGGTTGCAGCGACTTGATTATAATTTGCAGATGGATAGTGCGTCTGTGACGGATAATGGGCATACGATGTCTGATATGTGCCGAAGTTCTGAGGATAAGGCTGTGTCTGTGCTTGAGGATACGACGACATCGTGGTAGAGTAACAGGACGCGGCACCGGCGACTGCTGACTCGTGGGATCGTATGTCAGCGTGTCTGATATCTCAAACCCTCTAAATCACTCTCATCCAACAACCGTCTATGGACATTGCGAACACCCTCCTTTCTTTCCGTGACTTCGTACTATCCAAGCTTTCCATGTCGAAGGGACCTGCGCAAACCGCTGAAGATATACAGTCGCTTCCTGAGAGCGCGCGGCCCGACGCACCCTTGCGAACGGAGACATTCCGGAAATCGCGACCAGAGATTGTCGGTCCAGAAGCACCTCAACCACCGTTTCCCGTACATCTGTCTGGTGCTGTGCAGCGAGGGTTCGGACGCGGTGGCAAAGATCTAGGATGTCCCACTGGTGCGCATTGCTGCGCCCTGTGCTATCAGTAATTGACATAACAGCTTCTAGCAAACCTCCCTGATGAGTCGATAACGCCCATAAGCAGTGTCTGTCAATCTGGAGTATACTTCGGCTTTGGTCAGGTATCAGGCGTGAAGGACGGATCCAGTCGACTCTCAGAGGACGAGACGAAGGTGTATCCGATGGTCATGAGCTTGGGCTGGAATCCATTTTACAAGAATGAACGTTTGACGGCTGTGCGTTCCCGTGTCATCTCGTACGAATGCTTGCTAATTTACTGCTTAGGAGGTCCATATCATGCATGACTTCAAATCCGATTTCTATGGGCATGAGATGCGCGCGGTCGTTCTCGGCTACATACGCCCACAACTCGATTATACCTCCAGAGGTTTGTCTCCTTTCTTTCAAACCTGTATCAGTTCGCTCACTATCTCTTCGTAATCAGAGGCTTTGATAGAAGATATAGAAACGGACAAGCGGGTCGCTATCAAGTCACTCTCGCGAGCAGGATATCAAAACTTCATCTCGGACCCCCATTTTCATCCACACAAGCTGTAATTGCGGTGTTGAACTTGACAGATGTATAGAGTAGATTATCTGCAAACCACATAGACCTCACCATAACATACATTGCTGATGCTGCGTCGTTGGAAGCTGCAAGTCGGGTTTACTTGCGAGTGTAAGAGGGTGACCGATCAAACGAGCCATCGAACCATCGATTCTCAGCCACCGGTTGGGACTCCGACCGAGTGAGCGTCAATTCACGGTCGCGCTCCTCGCCACCAGTCCACCAACTCAGTCACCAACAACCATGTACAACGGTATTGGTCTCACCACACCGCGTGGAAGGTACGCCATTTCTTCCTCATATGATAGTCATTACTGACGACTTTGCCACAGTGGCACGAATGGTTACGTAGTCCGAAACCTTTCGACACTTCGAATCCACGAAACTGCGGCCGATCGTGCAAGTGCCTGGGATACAGCTCCCCCCAAGCATAGGGAGCCGGATGGGGCCATCCTCGAGCATGAGAGGCAGCGGAAAGTCGAGGTGAAGTGTCTTGAACTTCAGCTGAAGCTGGAGGATGATGAGTACGTGCCCCATACATTGGCATTGGTGTTGTTTACTAATATTAATCCATTTAGGATCGACGGGGAAGAGGTTGACAAACAAGTCTCGGAGCTTCGTGAGAGGCTGCTGAAAACTATGGTCCCTATCCTGTCAGGCAAGTCTTTGAAGCCTTCCGACACGCACGCAATCGCCGCTGCGAAAAAGGCGGAACTCAGCAAGATGGCCGCCGCGCTGGGCACTCGGTCTGATTACACCGAAGGAGATGCCTTTGACAGAGAGAAGCAGGAGGAGCAACGCCTCAAGCGTATGGTGCAGCGCGAAGAACGAGAGCAGCAACGTGAGGAGGAACGGAAGAGGATGCAGGAGCAGAAAGAGAAGTGGGAGCTGGAGCGGAAAGAACGTGATAGGTTAAGACGGAGAGAAGAGGACAGGAGGAGGAAGGAGATGGAGGAGCGTAGGAAGAACCATGTCGACGATGATGATAGACGACGGATGCCGCCGCCGCCGCCGCCATCGTTTGGCCGCGACAGAGATCGGGGCATACCCAGGGACTATCGCGACCGTCGAAGCCGGAGCCCCCCTCGTCGCGGTCCGCCCCGTGATATCGACATGGAAGAATCGCCGCCGCGCCGTCGTCGTCCGTCGTCTCGTTCCCCGTCACCGCCTCCGCGCCGCCGCCGTTTTGAATCTCGCTCACCTCCCCGCCGTGAGTACCGTGACAGGTCTCCCCCACCGCACATGCGCCGTCGCCTGTCTCCCTCGCCGCCTCGCCGTGGCCGTCCCATCTCTAGGTCTCCTTCCCGCTCGCCACCCCCTCCCCCTCGCTCGCACGACGAGCGGTCTTCGCCGCCACTCGCTGCCCGTCGTCCGTCGTATTCTCCGCCTGCTCGTCGTGGCCGGCCGTACTCACCTTCCCCTCCTCGTCGCGGACGTCCCGTGTCGGCATCTCCCCCGCCGCGACGTGGTGGTCGCTCGCCTTCACCTCTGCGCCGCCGTGACTCTCCGTCGCCTCCCCGCCGTGGTCGCTCGCCTTCGCCTCTGTCGCCTCGCAGAGATGACCGCGGCGGCCGGGGCAGAGACCGTACCCCTTCTGATTCCTCTATGTCGCCCCCTCCTCGCAGGAGGCGCTCTGTGAGCTCCGGCTCTTCGATGAGTGTGAGCTCCAGGAGTTCAAGTCAGGAGTCGCGACTAAGCTGTACTTTACGGACATTTCATGGATTGAAAAGCATGGGATGATGGTAGTGTAGTCCACGCCTTTCTTCTGAAAATTTTACTCGTTAGGTACTCCTTTGTATCTCTACGTCTGTCCATCTCATGTTTGCAGTGCTATGCGTTTTCCTACTTCGTTTTTCTGCTCTATTGTAACCTCCGTATCTCACCGAGTTCCGATAATTTGAGCGCTTGGCCTAATCTTATCTGGCCTGACTCCGGGCGCCTACGGAACCCCCTTCTCGAACTCGACAAATCTTCAGGGCGCTGCAAGTGAGTCAAGCTCACTCCCCCTCCTGCTCAAGTTTTTATAGCAGGTTGGTCTCCTTTCTGAACCCGAGCACCTCAGGTATAGAGCAGCCCATTTCCGTCTAGCCAGGCCCAAGCGCCAGTGTTGTCCAGAACTGACCGACATCCAACTCTTTGCAGGCCGCAGTACAACTATCCCATCAACCTTGACCAGACACCTGGAGGACAGGCCCAGTTTTCTTGGTTTCAAGTACAGACTATCTAAAAGCCATGCTGCGCTCTATTCCACGATATGCGCGCCTCTGCCGGGGTCGCCTCGCGCCCGTCCGTTACTCGTCCTCCGCGTCGAAGGAGATCCATGCTGAAGTGCGTCCACCCAACCCATCCCTACACGAACTGACACGACTCACGCAAATGCGTTGTGTACAGTCTTCGCCCCGACCATACCCCGCCATCCCCAGCACGCCAAACACCGCTTATATCGCGCCCACACACCCGATCCCCGCGCCGGTCCAGAGCGACCACACGCGCGAGGTACTCGCCCTCGCGGAGAAGTACATCCTCCCGGTGTACGCGCGGCCCCCGCTCGTGATGGAGCACGGAAAGGGCTGCTGGATATGGGACGCAGACGGGCGCAAGTACCTCGACTTCACCGCCGGGATCGCAGTCAACGCGCTCGGGCATGCAGACGAGGGCGTGGCGAAGGTGCGTGCTGCGGCACTCTATTCATGCAACGATCTCATTCATTCGCGCGCACAGGTTCTGCACGATCAAGCGAGTAAGCTACTGCACACGTCCAACGCGTACCACCAGGAGCACGCCGCGGTCCTCGCCGCGCAGCTCGTCACGCTCACGCAGGCCGCCGGCGGCCTCGGCTACGCGCCCAACACCCCCGGGTCCGCGTCTACGCCCGGTGCAAAGGTCTTCTTCGCGAACACCGGCACCGAGGCGAACGAGGGCGCGCTCAAGGTCGCGCGCTCGATGGGCAAGGCGCGCGGCGGCCAGTCCAAGCACGGCATCGTGTGCTTCGAGCAGTCGTTCCACGGGCGCAGCCTCGGCGCGCTGAGCGTCACCGTGAACGCGAAGTACCAGGCGCCGTTCACGCCGCTTATACCTGGGGTGCGCGTGGGGACGTTGAATCGCGCGGAGGGCTTGCATGAGCTCATCGGCGAGGATACGTGCGCGGTGATTTTGGAGCCCATCCAAGGCGAGGGCGGGATCAATGCGCCTGAGTTGAGCTGGGTGCGGGCGGTGGTCGAGAGGGCGAGGGAGGTTGGTGCTGTGGTGATCTATGATGAAATTCAGGTGAGCTCGTCAGGCTTGTTGACCAGAGACATTCCGCATTTCCGACGGCACCGACGGCTTTGCTGTGGGGATGGTTCGATTCTATTTCATTCCTTCTGTACGAAGCATTGTCGTAACAATGCGTTGCGGCCATTGGGGAAGAAGACGGAGCAGAGCTCGGAATTGGCGCGGGGCGCCCCGACCGGGGCCCGCCTAGATGATGCCGACGTGTCGTCCGGGTCACTGTCAGCACCGAACACTCGCCGGAGCGCTAGCTCATTCGCCGCCTCGCCTCTAGCCAATGGATGATTTCGGATTGCTGACGCCAATTCTCCGTGCAGTGTGGTCTGTACAGGACCGGAACGTTATGGGCTCATTCCATATGGCCGGTTGATTGCCATCCGGATATCGTGACAATGGCGAAGCCTCTGGCAAACGGATACCCAATAGGAGCCATTCTCATGCGGGATGCAGTGGCTGAGACCATGACTGCAGGTACGTGTCACAACGGAATTCGGAATGTTCACATGAGTCTGAGAGCGCAATGGAATGAAACCATGGTATTGGTCTTTTCAGGTACACATGGGACGACATTCGGAGGATCTCCCCTTGCGTGCGCGCTTGGACACCATGTCCTGAGCCGGCTGAGCGAGCAGCAGTTTATTTCGCACCTTATGGAGACGTCTGCGTACATCGTCGCACGACTGGAGCAACTGCCGAAATGGTTCCCGCAGTTGGTGCAACCGATCGTCCGGGGCCGGGGCCTAATCCTTGGGTTGGGGTTCCAAAAGGAGGGCGACCCCGCGCGGCTGGTTGAGCTTGCGCGGGAGCGCGGGGTGCTGTTACTGACGGCAGGGAAGGACTGTGTGAGGCTGGTTCCGAGTTTGACTGTGACGAAGGAGGAGGCTGGGATTGCAGTGGACGTGATTGAGAGTTGTCTCGCGGTGATGGGAAAGGCGTAGCGCTACCGGAAATGGCAGGTCCTGTAAATCGGAGTGCTGAATCATGTGACGGTCGTCTCCAGCCAATGAGGAGGCGATGATTTTGTCGGCGTAGCCCGCGTATTAAAAAGCTTAAGCTTGGTCTCCATCGTGCCCCTCACACTCCCCACCAACGCAACATGGACAAGCTCTCCTCGCTCGCCAGGTTCAAGGCTTCGTGCCCCTTCCTCAGTCGCACGAAGACCTCCACTTTGCGCACCCTCTGCACCGCGTCGTCCCCGCGCTACCCGTCCATCTCCAAGCTCACCGAGAAGGCTGCCGGGTGCCCCGTCATGGGCCCCGCTCTTGCTATGCGCTCCGGTCAGATGGTCAACGGCTACGCCAGCGTCGCAGGCAACGCGGACGTCAACCAGATCCACCGCGCCAAAGGTGTCAACATCACGTCCGACGACATGAGCAAGTGCCCCCACGCGAGCAAGGCTCTCGCTGCTGCGAAGATGGCCGACGACCTCTCCGCAGCCAAGAAGAAAAGTGACGCAGCAAAGGCCGCCAAGGCTGCGAGCACCCCCTCCACCTCTAGGCCCGCGAGCCCCGCTCCTGCCGGGTGCCCCTTCCACGCTGCCAAGCCGTCCTCCGAGGCCAAGCCTGCCGCCCCCCATGACGGTGCATTCGACTACGAGCAGTTTTACCGTACCGAGCTACAGAAGAAGCATGACGACAGTTCCTATCGCTACTTCAATAACATCAATAGGCTTGCTGCTAAGTTCCCAGTCGCTCACACCGCTGATCCCAACGCGGAGGTCGAAGTCTGGTGCGCCAATGACTATCTCGGCATGGGGAATAATCCCGTCGTTCTCGAGACCATGCAGTAAGCAAGCTTCACTCCGGCCCTAATTTTTCACCGTCTCACTTTTTCGCTCTAGTCGCGCGCTCGACAAGTACGGCCATGGAGCCGGCGGCACTCGGAATATAGCCGGTAACGGCTCCTGGCACCTTGGCCTCGAGAAAGAACTAGCTGCGCTTCACCGGAAGCCGGCGGCGTTAGTTTTCTCTTCCTGTTATGTAGCCAATGACGCCACGCTTTCGACACTCGGTTCAAAGCTTCCGGGCTGCGTCTACTTCTCTGATTCATCGAACCATGCGTCGATGATACAGGGAATACGTCACTCGGGCGCAAAAAAGGTCATATGGAAGCACAATGATTTAGAGGACTTGGAGAATAAGCTGAAGCAGTGGCCGAAGGACACGCCGAAGGTTATTGCGTTCGAGAGCGTCTACTCTATGTGCGGCAGTATTGGCCCCATCTCCGAGATCTGCGATCTCGCTGAGAAGTACGGTGCTATTACTTTCTTGGACGAGGTTCGTTCTCTCCCTATGTCTCTCTTCGATCGACGGAATCTCTAATCCGCTTTTCTATATCAGGTTCATGCTGTCGGTCTTTATGGACCACGCGGCGCAGGTGTCGCTGAGCATCTCGATTACGAGGCGCACAAGGCTGCTGGTCAATCTCCGGACCCCATTCCGGGCACCGTCATGGATCGCATTGATATCATCACCGGTACTCTGGGCAAGGCCTACGGCGCCGTCGGTGGATACATTGCTGGTTCCTCCCGCTTCGTGGACATGATCAGGTCCTATGCCGCTGGTTTCATCTTCACGACTTCACTTCCTCCGGTAACGGTCGCTGGCGCTCACGCGTCGATCATCTACCAGAAGGAGTTCAATGGCGACCGTCAGTTGATGCAGTACAACGTGCGCGATATCAAGAAGCGCTTCGCTGATCGCGGCATTCCCGTCGTCCCCGGCCCCGGCCCCAGCCACATCGTTCCCGTTCTCATCGGTGATGCTGCACAGACCAAGGACGCGTCGGACTACCTTCTGCAGCACCACAACATCTACGTGCAGGCGATCAACTTCCCCACGGTCGCGCGGGGCGAGGAGCGTCTCCGGTTCACCATCACTCCGGGCCACACCGTCCAGCAGCTCGAGCGCGTCGTCGCCGCGGTCGA
This sequence comes from Hericium coralloides, assembly GCA_003675405.1. NCBI lineage: Eukaryota > Fungi > Basidiomycota > Agaricomycetes > Russulales > Hericiaceae > Hericium > Hericium coralloides. The sequence goes on along the minus strand of QUOP01000225.1, from coordinate 23,625 downwards.
CGACGCCTTCACCAAGCTCAACATCAAGCGCGTGGAGGATTGGACTGCCATTGGTGGGCGCTGCGGCGTCGGCATGGAGACGAAGGAGAGTGTCATCCCGATCTGGAACGACGAGCAGCTGGGCCTCGTCGGGCAGGGCGCGGTGGCCCCGAAGACCAGGCTGCAGGGCGAGCCCCGGCTGGTCGACAAGCGCGCGATCAACACCGCGCGCGCACAGTTCGAGCATCTGCTTGGCTTCGTCGTCGAGCAGCCGCGCCCTGTTTTGAGCTCCCTCGCTGGGCTGAAGCTCAAGAGTGGGTTGGGTGCGCAGATGCAGCCGAGCGTTGTCGGGCCGGCTGCTGCGCGGGTCGCTGCTACGGCCTGAGGCCGGTATTTGGTTTGCAGAAATCTGGACGTACGTTTTGATCGAAGAAACCAATGTCATGTTACTGTTAGCTGTGATTGCCCTTTCCGTCCGCTATCGGTACATAACCAGTCGAAATCAACATGTAGCTTCTCTACTGGTAGCGTTGAAATGCATGCTGTTCAGCCGTTGTTGCTATGCTTTCCTGTGCGATGCAGTTGCGTCTTCATGTTCCGTAAGTAACCTGGCAAGATGTGATCTTTGCAGACGGAACTGCGAAACACCATGGCCAGGGTGAAGATGACATTAGAGTTTAGTTGGCACCTAATGCATCTAGGATAGCCTGTGCTCTTAGCCGCGCAACGCCTGTGTCGACGGACGAGGTGCCCTGGGCATCTGTCGCATCTGCATCTTTGTCGGGGTTTGTGCCATCAGTAGCCTCTGCTGCCTTGGCCTCGATCGGCGCCGCCTCAGACGGAAGCACTGCATCAAGATGTGTCCGAGACGTCTTGATGAGGTTCTGGACGGGTAGTTGGACGTCAGATATATGCGTTAGAGCATGCAGGATATGGACGTACTTCGCGAACGCCGCCTTGCACGTTCGCCAGGTATCGTATTGAGAGCACTAGATATGTCTCGGGGATCTGATCCAGTGAGCACGGCTGTCAAGAAAAGAAAAGTATTGGTTGGAGAACGCGACGCACTGCTTTATCTGACCAGATGTTGCGGAGCAGCCAGTTCTGCCGCGCCTTGTTGAACTTCCAGTTCGACGGATCGCTGAACTGAGAGAACGCGTACGAAAGCGCTGTAAAGTCATCGGGAATAAGTCCTTCAATCAGTCAACAAAGATGAGAGGCGGCGTACCCTTGCGAGCTTGATCGGACAGAGATTCATCGGATTCGGGATTGGGGAGGTCAATGATGCTGCGCCGTTTCTTGCTCTTCTTCTCTTTCTTCGCGGCCTTGTCGGATGAACCTGTAGTCCCGCCCGAGGCGGATTTCTTCTTTTTCTTCTTGTCGTCGGCGTCGCTCCCTACATGTTCTGCGCTGCGCTTTTTCTTGTCTTTGGACTTCTTGCTTTTCTTTTCCGAATCGTGGTGTTCGGGCTCCTCGAGAGTGCCTTGCTCGCGCTTCCGCTTTTTACCCCCAGATGCAGGAGCCTCCTAATATTAGTGTTGGAGACTTCTCTGAGAAGGATATCAAGCTTAGAACATACCGCATCCGCACACGTTTCTGCGGGTTGCGAATCCCTCGCCTCCTCACCGACAGAAGTCACGATGAGGCCTCCGTCCTCCTTGTGCTTCCGCTTTTTCTTCTTCTCCGACCTGTCCGCACCATCCTTCACCACTCCAGGCTCTCCCTCGATTGCCGCCTTCCTTTTCTTCTTCTTCTCCTTCACTTTGGTACCTGAATCCTCAATTGCGGCCTCAACGTCCTCGGCTTTGCGCTTCTTCGACTGCTTGGGTTCTGCAGTCTCTTCTACCGCGTCTTCAACTGGAAGCTGCTTCTGCTTCCTCTGCTTCTTTTGTTCTCGAGGCTCGGAGACTGTCATGATCGGGAGGACAGCCAGGATGCGCGATGGCGGTAAGAAGAGTGAAGGCCGAAACGGTAATGCTCATGCCTTGTTTGGAAAGTTCTGTAGTTTGTCCGACGCGAGACCTCCCAGTGCCCGTCCGTTCTGCTCGCGAGGCGCGGCCATTCAATCAAAATTACAAGGAAATATTGGCGAAAATTTAATCAGGTAGAGCATAGTGTGGTAAGTAAGTAATAATAAGTAATGCGCGTGATATAATCGCTGCGTTCAATGTCCTTCCGAAGGGAAGCCACGGGGAAGATAAGGTATAAAAATTATGTACGTAGAATAATAATCAATGTCCTTCCTGAGGGAAGTCATAGGTGACCTTCACACCTGCAAACAAGACTTACATTCGTCCTATCAATTCCTAGAACCCTGAACCTTTTAGGGTTGTTATCGGTCGACGTCGGCGGCTTGGAGCTTTGTGAGGTCCTTCCGACATGCCTCTTCGAAATCCTGCAAAGGCGTTCCCTTGTCTAGTGCAATATATAGCACCTTCGCGCGCACGCGCCTCAGGAATGGCCATGGCAGGTCGCTAAGGTCCTCGAAAGCCTTGGCTGCTCGAAGGTGTTTCATTGTTTTGTTGCCCAGAGGCTCGTCGATGATATACCAGCATCTTTCGATCAATTCCTGTGGTGTGAAATTAGCGGGGGCCAGCTTCCGGGCATAAAATGGAACGTACACATTTAAAGTCCTTGTCACTTTGAGCTTTCTTCACAAATAGTCGGAGGAACCGGTTCGTAGAAGAAAAAGCAAGCTGGGGTCGAAGATAAGAATACCATTCGATCTTCGTACAGAAGGGTGTGTCCTTACCCCTGGCTCAAACAAGCATTCTAAGGGGTCGTCTCCTTTCTTAAGCGAGTGGACGTTGTTCTTGGGCGGGCATCTCTTCTCCTCGGACCGGAGCTTGGTTGCGTCTGCAATAGAGGGCGCGTTCTTCCTAGCGGTCTTCGACGAAGACGCATCATCTCTAACGTCTAGGGAGCGGCCAGCCTTCGAGGGTGCTGGGTGTGCGGGTTTGCATGAACGGGTGGCGGGTGTGCTCGCAGAGGGTGCGGCACGAGAATGGGTGGGCAAGCGCGTGGTAGATGCGCGACGAGCAGGTACGTCCTTTGTGGTCGCGGCGCGCGAGAGAGTGGAAGGGCGAGCGGCGGAAGGGCGAGCGGCGGAAGGGCGAGCGGCGGATGTACGAGCGGTCGGTACACCCTCGGAGGGTACAAAGCGCGTGGCGATGAGTGGGCGAACGCCATCGTGGGTAGGTGCGCGATCGCCATCCCGCATCTTCTTCGACGAACGACCATCCGAGCCAGCATCCGCTCCACAGTCTTCTGCAGGCCGCTTCCTCTTCTCTGCCATCTGGGGGCGCGGGGGGTCAGCGGACACGCGTTCGCCTTCCCGGGATCGCTTAGAGGCGCGGCCGTCCGAGCCATCATCTGCTCCATGGCCGTCTGTCAACCTCTTCCTTTTGTCTCCTGTCCTGGTAGATGCACGGCCGTCATCGCGTGTGGCCACACCTTGGCCACCCCGGGTTCCCTTCGAAGAATGAGATGAAGAGCTGGCCACGGCCACATGGTCTGCTTTCCGCAACTGCGACGGTAGTCTCGCCTGTATGGTTGTTTGGATAGCCTTCAATGCAACCTCCGTCAGGCCAGTCAGTTTGGGTTGAGACCTTCGCTCCCTAGTCTGAGAAGTATGTCAGACTCAACCGTAGGGACAAAAGCCGTGAAAATCTACCGCTTTGCGTCTACGTTCGTCGTCCTTCCGGCCCAAGGCGAGCCCAACCGTGATCGGAATACACTTGATAGCTGGGCGCGGGTCTTTATCGTACTTCGTTTGAGGTTTAGCCATGGTGTAGTATCGCAGAGTAGAATGAGGACGATTGTTTGAAGAGGGATAAAAAAATCTGGACAAAGACCAACATATCTTATGTAGGGCGCCACTCAGTGAGGACCACAACCGCTGTGGTTTAGGCCCCCGCGTGCTATTGTTCCAGACACGTTGTGTGGACTCGTACCGCTTTGACATGGCATAACAACGGTTGCGGACAACGCAGGTGCTCGTGCCCTGATAGCTCTTGTATTGTCTATATCAAATAAGTGTGCGATGGTCATACCGGAAGTACGACGTTATTGTGTTTCCCCAAGTCCTCATGGAACGGGGAGCAGGATATGCCGCCGATATAACATTTCAGAATAAAAGTCGCACCAAGAGAGACTCTTAGGAGAATGCGTTGCATTGACAGACATGGCTTTGGGCGGTGATAGAGCAACCTAGAACAATATTAATGAGCGCGGTCAAAGCTGCAACTCAAGTGTCAGTGGACAGGGCGAACTTCCAATCCGGGGACATGGTTGAAGTGAGCGGCAAATGCCGGTGCTTACGAGAAAGGCACTCAGACTGTACGCGTCGTTCAGCTTAGAGATCGCTCTAGTCGAGCGCGACTACAGCAGGCATGGGCCTCTCAGTATCCTCTTTGTTTTCTTCTCTTTCATCACTCCTCAGTTGGAGTAAAGACCAGGATGTCCGCATCCTCATGCTTGGTTTGGACTCTGCTGGCAAGGTACGCGCGATTGCATTGTGGGGTAGAGCACGCGCTGACATGGATTGTCCGGAAGACCACGATTCTGTACCGATTGCAGGTACGTCCATAACATCCAGCTGACCATTCGGGGTAACTAAATGCATGTCTGGAACAGATTGGAGAGGTCGTGTCAACAATACCGAGTACTTGATTCCTTGCTGCTGACATGAAGACTCCTCGACTAACTCATGCCATGTAGCAATCGGGTTCAATGTAGAAACGGTCCAGGTACGTCCGGCGTCTAGCGTATCATCGCTCAACTTTCATACCCCTTGTGCAGTACAAAAACATCAAATTTCAAGTGTGGGATCTTGGCGGACAATCCAGCATTCGGTATGCAGCAACGCAACACGTCATAAGATGCCCTAATCATATCTTCATTGTGCCCTTCACAGCCCCTACTGGCGCTGTTACTTCCCGAACACCTCTGCCATCATCTACGTCATCGATTCTGCCGATCACGACCGACTTCAGACCTCGCGCAGCGAGTTGTTGACCATGCTCTCTGAGGACGAATTGGCCGGTGTGCCTCTCCTTGTGTTCTGCAACAAGCAGGATGCTGTGAACGCGCTGAAGCCAGAGGAAATCAGTGAGCAATTAGGTCTAGCAGGTGGCGAGAAGGGCCGAGATTGGAGTGTCCGCGGCAGTTGTGCGGTGAAGGGAGAAGGTCTTGAAGAGGGCTTGGACTGGTGCGTGCCACTTCGTGTTCACAGTAGAATCCTCACACTGAGATGACTTCTTCAGGCTAGTCAATGCGATACAGAAGAAATAGTTGGCCTTCGCCACAGACTTGCTCTCACATACCCCGCTTTGGCACCTTCTTTGTCTTGTTTTGCACACTATACTACTCACCTGCACGTACTCGCACATTCTGTAATCCATATTATTTATTTGACTTCATGAAAGCTCCTTCTGTAGCATTGCGACCTCAAGAAAAGTTGCATATTAAGGAGGTATACAGTGGACGTGGTATATCGGCTCAACCGACATCGCCTTCAGCTCAGGCAAGCCCCATCTGTAGCCCAGGCATTATGCCATGCCGCCGTCTCCTCATCTGCTTCGCATTCTATCTTCTTCTCGAAGTCGTGCCGCCATATCCGGACAGTCCCATCGTCTGCGCAGGTAGCCAGTTTTCCATCAGCCCAGTCCAGCGCCCCGACCTCCCCATGTTGACTCCTCAACTCCACACCACAAGTGTCGGCGGATGAGAAGGTCCGGCCTGCATCCGACACATCGTATAGGAAAGCAGCTCCATTTGGTCCAGCGCTGCCGCTCGCAAGATGGCGCCCGTCTGGCGAGAGCGCCAAGCGCACGTAGAAGTTGTTGACCTGCATCCGGCAATGGCTGAACGTGCCGGTGCCTCCGTTCGCTATGGGCGACAACAATGGAGATGCATATGTGTGGATGCGCGAGTCGATCCCAAGACCGAAGATGAGGCCCGCCGTTGGTCCCGAGCCTGCGACGAGCGAGGTGATGCCGCGAGGTCGGGAGCCGTTAAGCATCGTGGGGTCGAATTCAGATCTGTGCGCGGGTTGCGTGATGACCTTCGGCTGCTTCGCTTTGCCCTTGCGGTTACCAGGTTGACGGAGGTCCCAATAACGAAGGATGCTGTGCCACGCTGTCAGTTGCCTCTAGTGTGGTATGAGAATGAACATACCCGTCGAAGGTGCCGCTGCTGACGAGGCCGTGAGGATCGCTCTCAGGGTACAGCAAGCTCGTAACACTTCGGCCAGCGGTATTAGGCTTTGGACGACGACCCCTGCCTTTCGCTGGTCCATCCTCTCCATGGGCAGCCGCGATCGTCATGACGGGCTGCAATCCAATGGTCTGGCCGCCAACGCGCAGATCCCATATGCAGATCCCACCGTCGCGTCCTCCGGTACTTAACAAGCTTGAGTTCGCTGGATCCCAGACGACGCACTTGACGGTGCTTGTGTGTCCGCGCAGGACATGCAGGACCTTCTTGGCTGTGACGTCCACGACACAGGCTGATTGGTCCCCGGAAGTCGTTGCGAAAAGTGCATCGGTTGGAGACCACTGCACGTCAAAGATCCCATTGTTGTGGACCTGCAGGACGGTACGTGGTAGTTCTAGTCGATATTTGAACGGTGAGGACACATCAAATCATCAAAGCCATTTCAGTACAACCCACCACAGTCCCATTGGTCTCGCTTGGAGGTGTTTAACATATGGACAGTGCCCTGTTCCGTCGCAACTGCTAACAAAGGCACGCCACCTTTCTTCGCCGCTGTTATAGTCACATAGAAGCAACAGGCGTCATTCTTATTAGATCATGCATTGAAAAGTAGAGGCATACCATGAGTGTAAGCACATGCATATGGCGGTGTCAGAAAAGCGCCGTCTTCCAGAGACTGGCATTTAAAGAGATCCGACTTATGCGAAGACACGAACGATTGCAGAATCGAGCGCGTCGGCACTAATGTAAGGGAACAATAAGTATTTATGATTTAAAGACGCGTCATAAACGGGACTCACAATGAAACGGTCGCGAAGATAGTCCCGGGCGCAACGTGGCGCGCCTCTGCATCATGTGGAAAACAGACCTCGTGGTGACGACAGATGGATTGAAGTCGGCCAAGTCTTCTATTTCCACATCGCTCTCGTCCGTCTGCTCTTCCTCAGAGACATCGGGCTCGGGCAGTGAGAGTTTGACGCGCTTCCTTCGCGACTCATCCTTCAGGTCGGCTACCGAAGGTCTCTTCGCCTTCAACGGCCTTGGAGGAGCACAGAAAAAAGAGATGATGTTTTCTTTATCAACATTAGTGCTGTTTGCAAGAACTGGGTGAGCCGGGGAGCTGCTGTGAGGGGGCTGCATCTTAGAAAGGTGGGACAGCGGTGTCGCAAGGTGCAGTCGCCGCTAGGCGCCCATACGCGTCTCGTTAAACAAGTGACGCGCTCTGTCACGTGGCGTGACTGGTCGCGTCAGTATTCAGTCGGCTCACGCCGGCCGAAGCACCTAGGCGCCGGCTATTCTGCAGCATTCCACTTTTTCCAGTCTCCACGTCGTTGAGATACCCTCACCACTGTTCGAAATTCAAAAATATGGCATTTCGCGCCCCCATCAGGCGTATGGCGACCGCTGCGCGCCAGACGCTGAAGATCGGTCTCGTGCCTGCTGACGGTATCGGCCGGGAGGTCATCCCTGTGAGTTCTGGCTTTCGGCGAATGCGCGCACGATTGCAATTGACCGGAAACTCAAGCGTTGGTGTTTGTAGGCTGCACGCAGCGCCATTGAGGCACTGGGCTCCGATATCCCGAAGCCAGAATTCTACGATCTAGTAGCCGGTTTCGAGCACTTCACGCGTTCGGGGACTGCACTTCCCGAGGAAACTGTCCAGTGCGTCATTATCCCAACAGATATCTTGTTGCCTTTGCTCAGACATAACATGGTATCAGAGTTCTGCGGGAGGAGTGTGACGCTGCGTTGTTCGGAGCAGTCAGGTACGCTGCCATGGAATGTGTACTATCCAGACTATCCTCATGATTCACCGCTAGTTCCCCTTCGCGCAAGGTGACGGGTTACTCGTCGCCTATCGTGGCACTGCGCAAAGAGCTGGATCTCTATGCGAACGTTCGCCCAGTCGCAGCCGTAGGTTTTTCTATTTTTGAGAACCAAGACAGCAATGAAATCATGACGTATGATGATCCAGGTCAGTGCGGATCCCAATGGGCAGCCGCCGATCGACATGGTCGTCGTTCGCGAAAACACGGAGTGCCTGGTATGTGCATGAGCTACGACTCAAGGCTTCTCGTCAATTAACCGTCTGTGTTAGTACGTCAAGCAGGAGACCATCACCTCCACTGAAAACGGTCGCGAGGCGCGTGCGACGCGTCTCATCACTGAGCGTGCCTCGCGAAGGATAGGCAAGATGGCCTTCGACATTGCTCTCGGGCGACCGCGTAAGGTCAGTTATTGTTCTTAAACACGGAGACTGTATTACATGTTCATCGGCATGCTCCATTCCTCAGCAAGTCACCATCATCCACAAGTCTAACGTTCTGTCGGTCACCGACGGTCTTTTCCGCGAAACAGTTCGCGCTGTGCCAAGGCTTCCCGAAGTGGCGGGAAAGTATGACAGTGTGACGATTGCGGAACAAATTGTAGACAGTGCCGTATACCGGTAGGTTTTTACAGCTGTTGCAACTATATCGCTGGTTTTTTCATGATACGTTTCAGATTGTTCCGGGAACCAGAGTAGGCCACGGTATCATTCCTCGAGAAGTCTTTCTAACTCGAATGTAGAATCTATGATGTGATGGTCGCACCGAACCTATATGGCGATATCCTCTCGTATGTCCGTTCACAGTGATGCAGTGATCTAGGGTTACTGATCATCTGGCAGGGACGCTGCGGCTGCTCTCGTAGGGTCTCTCGGCCTTGTGCCTTCAGTAAATGCTGGCGACCACTTCGTCATGGGTGAACCGTAAGTCTTTCAAATTCCGATGAGCATACAGGCTCCAAACGTGATGCTAATGCGACCGATCTTCTAGTGTCCATGGCTCCGCTCCTGACATCGAAGGCAAGGGCATCGCCAACCCCATCGCGGCTATCCGTTCTGCGGCCTTGATGTTGCGTCATCTTGGGTATGAGAAGGGCGCAGACCGCATCGACAATGCTGTCAACTCGGTCCTTCGGGAAGGACAATTCGCAACTCCAGACCTTGGAGGCAAGAGCACGACCACTGAGGTTTTGGATGCGGTCCTGAAGAGGATTTAAATCCTAGCCACAGTGTGGCTGACTTCGCCTGAGCGTATCTAGACAAAATAAATATGCTTGGTTATCCGTGACCGTGTATCATGACTGTAGTACCCACATGAAGTGATGCTACGTACTTACTGTCCTCGAGAGAGAACTTCGCGAGCCCTGTACCCGAGGCCGTTAATCAAACCTGATACAACGTTTCCCACGGTGCAAGCGGTGTGGATCTGAGATTCATTCTGGAGAGGTTACCCGCTTCGAGTTGCTGCTGCTTGTTGTCGTCCGTTTTACCTCTCGTTTCTTCCTGTTTTTTTATCGTTAAGGCCCTCCTCTACGTATTTTCCATTTCTTCATCTTACGAACTCATGGCAGTCCCAGAGACGACCACAGCACCGAACACGAAGAAGCAGGCCCCTCGTGTCTCGAAGGAGAGGCCAGTGCCGTTGAAAGAGCAGCATCGTCGAGCACGACGCTCTGAACCAACTCCTGTTACACAGCAGCCGAAGAAAGAGCAACGGGTATCGTCTGCCTCCAAGATCGAGTCGCGCGAGCTTCATGACCCTCCACCGCAATCCCAGACCAAGAGGATCGCCCGCCGCTCGAGCAAGCCTATCATTGACTGGTTCCAGCGGAAGATTGCTGGCACCGTCCGCACACGTCGTGCTTCTGATGCAACCAGAGCCAACACTGCTATCTCTCGGGATGAAAGCAGCAAGGTGAAGAGGAGACCCGGGCTGCCCGAAGGATTCAGCCCGCTGAGCCGTGTTCATTCCACGCCTTCACGCGGTCGCTCGAGCGGAGACAAGGAGTTTAGAAGGAGCAGCCAGATTGTGGAAAGCATAGGCATGACAAGGCAGCCCCCCATTTCATTGAACGAGGATGACCCGGAGAGCGTGTTCAGCGACCCGGACGGGCATGGTGAGGCGTCTACCTACAGGTCGTCATTTGCACGGGACTCGATGTGGTCCCCCACTAGCCATCTCGAGGCAGACGAGGATGCATCCGTCCGTCCACTGCCTCCGAGTGCACCTCCTTCTCCTTCACCATCCCGGTCCTCATCGTCTTATCTCTCGGACCCTCGGACCTTCCGAAGCATGGCCGCCAGCACCAAACCTACGACTCTGCTCAGCGTGGATCTGACGGGCGGAATGGCGCACATTGCCCAGGCACCGCCCACCCCTGGATCGCCAGCACCGCGATTGCCCGCTCATGTGCGATCGAACTCTGGGGCTCCTGGTTCTATTGGGGGATCTATCTCGTTCTCAGCACTCCCTCCATCTCCTTCATCATCTCGGCCCTCATCATTACAGAATTCGGCAAATGCGATGCAGATGTTGCCGATCGGACATACGCTGCAGGCGCCCCAACACACATCCCACCACCCGCGCAACAACCCCCGACCGTCATCACCACCCTCGGACGATGCGTCTGTGCTCACGCTTGCTTCATCTGCATTCGCAATGCCTGGAGCCCGCATGGGACTAATGGGAAATGGAGACTCGATGTCCGTCTCCCACATTTCGCACCTTGGAGGCAACCGCTTACTTTCTGAGGATCGGTCTAGCCACTTCGTACTGGGCGATGATATGGATGCGGACTGTGACAGAGATTTCGATGCGAGCGTCCGAGCGTTGAGGCCCAGAAGCTCGAGACGGGGAAGCTGGGAAAGCGAAGCGAGTGGGTGGAGTGCGGCCGTTCTGAACGGCAGCATCGCTGCGATTGCCCCTGGGACGCCGGCTTTCAGAGACAGAAGCACGTGGACGGCAAGCCTTCGGACTGGTGAGCAATTCAGCGAAGGGAATGAGGACGATGAGGAGAGCATCGTAATGGCTTCTCCGGATGTCTCGAAGGAAGGTGGAGGAGAGTCAGATGGCAAGTCAACCGCCCCTGCCAGCAGTAGTGAACAGTCCTCGCCACGCTCCGCTACAGACCCTAAACGAAGCCAGGCTGATACCGACACCGCCGCTACAGATCGTTTGCCGACCGGTCAAGGCCCAAGCCAGGGACCTACCGATGCCAATACTTCCTCCCCGCAGGGCCAGGGAGGCAAACCTTGTCATCCACCAGAAGATTCCCCGTTAGCCGCGCCTGCAAGCCGTTCAGAGGCCGACCCCGACAATCCCGGTGGTCGGGTCGTAGATGCGAAGATTAGCACGTCGCAAGCTGAAGGCGACGGCCCTACTAGTGCAGACCCAACCAGCCCTCATACCGATGTATGGCATTCCGCGCCGTCCACGCCCATGTTCTGATTTCTAAATGTTTATTTCGTGAGTTGTTTTCCCTGCTCGCCATCTTACCGTGTGCTCAATCCTTGGCGCCCAGATTCTATGCATTGTAACACTCATTCAAATATCTTTCGACTTTTTCTAAGGATTTTGGACAATATTTGTTCCCTCTGTGGCTGTCTCCCGTTCCTATCTACCTATACCCCCCTACTGTAAGAGGCCTACCGCGCTACGAGACTTACCCTCCACTTGCTCCTCTACTTGATGCTTGCTATGGTTCGTGATTGATCTGACCCCTGCCTCTTCCCACCTCCGACGGCGCCGCCGTCATGAGGGATGCGCGTCTAATGTTTCCGTCCTGTAACTTATATTTTCTGCAAATTGCTGCGATCACATGTCTCGCAGTGCATGTGGTTCATCTGTGTTGACGCTCTTCTAACCCGCTCTGAGACCGCGCCCGTGATGACAGTCTACCCTTGGGTCTACCGCGGTGAGTCGCGTGGACAGAGCGCGCGTTACGCGACGCGACGCGTCTTCCCTCCTGACAGTCCGTCGCTAATAAGGAACGACCGTTGTCTTCCTTACCGAGGTCAGTAACGGAGGCTAACGGTCCGTAGGCATTGTGACCTATCTTCTTTCAAATTCTTGGGCGCAGATAAGAAGAGCACGGGCGTGATGATGGAAGACTGGTGTACCCTCTGCAGCGCGGGTGTCCAGTACTTGAACAGCGCGTTTTCCGAATACTGGGCTGATAGCATGGTGGGTAGGATCAACTCGTGGTGGGCGGCGTTGGCGGCGTTCGGCGTCGTGTCCGTCACTGCACAAAGCTGCCCAGATTATACTAGTTTCTCTTCGGTGAGTCTCAGCTTTGATTAATTTTCAAGTGACCGTGTTGACCGAAATCGCGACAGTCTCCACAGGGAAACCCGTCGTCGGGGACGCTTGGGCTTCCGCTCATGAGGCCGGCTCCGGCTTGTCGAACCTTCAACAGCTCTTCAGTGGAGGTGCGAGTTGGCTTTCTACTAGCTATACTAACATTTGTTGACGTTTGATCGTGTGTCCAGCGGGTTATTGACGATATGAAAGCGCGATTGAAAGACCCGGACATTGCGCGTCTCTTCGAGAACACCTTCCCGAATACGCTCGGTAGGTCGATTTCTCTATATGGTGTGTTTCCGGTACTAAGATTCACAAGATACTACGATCAAGTACTTTAGCACGGTACGCCCATTGCTCTTGATTTATTCTCAGTGTATATAATGCCAAGCCGCACTGCCAGGAGGAGAATTTGGCCTTCGTCATCACTGGGGTGAGTAAACGGAATAGTGCTGTGTCTCCGAATGCTCACTGACTATTCATGTGCCTAGGACATCACGTAGGTACACTAGATCTTATCTGCAGAGTACTGCTCATCAAGCAATGCAGAGCGCAGTGGCTTCGCGACACGGCGAATCAGGTTCGTGTTGACAATTATCGTCTATGATGTCCCTACTAAGCAACACCCTGCAGCTTAATATCTATCGCACCCTGCTCGCCAACGACACGCAGCTTCAGAGTCTGCTCAAGGCAGTCATCAATAATGAATCGCGTTACGTCTCACAGTACCCGTACTGCGGCGCGTTCCAGCCTCCGCCGGAGAGTGGCCTCAGCACCAGTCATAACGACTGGGCGGATGGTGTCGCCGTCAATCCGTGAGGGTTTTGATCGTGGAATGCAATGTCTGTGCTGATTGAAACAATCTACTATCAGACCGGTCGACAGTCAGATTGTCTTCGAGTGCAAGGTGCCTCCAAAACGCTGGCCTTTCAATCGGAATCTGACGCCTGCTTTCGTAGTACGAGTTAGACTCGCTTTGCGGTTTCCTCAAACTGTCCCGATCGTATTTCGAGGAGACCGGAGATGCCTCCATCATTAACGATAACTGTGCGTTTTGTCTATCTATATCATTTCCGCACTACTCAGGTTGGTAATTCCAGGGAAGAGCGCCATTGACCAGATATTCACGGTCATATGGGAGCAGTCTCAGGGTTCCTTCGACAAAGACTTCAATTTCATCTCATACTATAATTGGACTGGCGGCAATGGCGCTCTGAGCCCAGCTGTAGTCAATGCGGGCAACGGTGAGCCCAAGGCCTACACAGGGTTGGTAGGAACACATCACAGACCCTCGGATGATCTGAGTACATTCGGTAAGAATATATCAGCCCAAAGAAAGAAAGTGACGCTGATCTTCCACCCAGCATTCCTGACTCCGGCGAACGCAATGCTGAGCGTTGAGCTGACCCATCTCGCGGATATGTTGGACAAGGTCGGACAGCTGCGGAACGTCAGTCAGCTCGCACGGAAGTACAGCTCTACGATCCAGAATGCCATTTGGCAGACAACGGTGTGTGTTCCGTGACCAAACAATATCGAACGTTCTTATCCTTCCGGACAAGGTCGTTGACGACATCTTTGCCTACGAGACCAACGGTGAGTGGAGCTTGTGCGGGGAAGATGTCCGATACTAAGTAGAAATTACCAGGGTACGGCGGTAGATATGTCATGGATGACGCCAATGTTCCTGTATGTCAGACCTAACCGTGACTCGCGTTTTCGATGCTGAACGATACGATTTCCCCAGTCCCTCTTGTCTCTTCCGTACCTTGGTTTCATTGATAAATCGCATCCTGCATACGTTGCCACACGGAAATTGCTGCTGTCTCGCCAGAACCCGTACTACGCTGCCGGCAAGACATTCAGGGGAATCGGGTGAGCCGGTCGCACACTCCTTTACGCTCATCGCTGATACGACGCTCATAAGGGGGCCTCATGTCGACGCCTGGAACCCGTGGCCCATGTCCCAGATCTCAGCTATTTTCGGCACCGACGACGATAGCGAGATTCTGCAGTCCCTGTATATCATCGCAAACGTAAGTAGCATCAACTCACCGGCTGAACTCATATTTACGAGGAGATCCGGTTTCAGAATACCAATGGGCTCGGTCTCATTCACGAGTCGGTGAACATATACAACCCGTCACAGTACACTCGACCCTGGTTTGCATGGGCCAACAGCTACTTTGCGGAGATGGTCCTCGATCTGGCACAAAGGAAGCCACATCTGATTTTTAAAGAGAATACGCCATACACACCTGGGCAATGAACGGGATGTAGAGACTAGTCTGAGACAATAAAATGGCATTCTTCCTTGGCCGTCCTTGATGGTTGCGGGGGAAAGTTAGCCGCTGCGCAGTGCGCAGTGCCCGTGATGCGGCGGAGGTCGTTGTTGCCTGATTGGGATGGACGCGAGGAAGTTGAACGGCAGCACCGCTCTGGTGTAGAGGCGCGCTGCTGCTGAATGTCTTTCTTCTGAGCCTCTACATACCGTCTCTCGTTTCTCTCATTTCTCCTCTTCGTTATATCCTCATGACATCGCACAATCCTCGCGAGATAGGCACTCTCATCGTCGTCATCCTGAAAGCTGTAAGCGTGCAAGCCCTCGGTGCCGCCTTTCAAGCTGACCCCAGAGGCTACACAGCGTAACCTACCTAATAAACGTCACATAGGAAAGCAAGATCCTTACTGTTCCGTGTCTTTGAATGGCGAAAAGAAGAGAACTAAAGCCATAAAGCGCGGTGGACAGCACCCAGAATGGGACGAAGAAGTCCGATTCTCCATATACGAGGAGACTGATGACGACCTGACAAGTCAAGATGTGCCCCCGCCACTTCCCCCGAAAAACGGAAAACCTCCCAAACGAATTCAGGGTGGTCAGAGCATGGGCATCGCATGTTATGCGGATGATATACGGGAGCCAGACTTGATTGGAGATGCCCACGTTGATCTCACGGAGGTTTTGACCAAGGGCGAGACTGACGGTATGTCGTTTCCGTTTGTAGCGGCGTGTCGATGGTCTGATGGCTGAGGGGAGTCAGAGTGGTTCACTTTGTCGAACAAGGACAAGTATTGCGGAGAAGTCTACTTGGAGCTGACGTTCTGGTCTAATGTGCGTCCCGCCGCTTAACAAATAACGCCTTCCCTCCCTAATTTACCCTTTTTGGTCCCGCAGGAACCCCCTCCGGAGAAGAAGTCCGCGGCAAAGACTGCCAAGAACAGTAAACATTACGGCGGTCCAGGATCTTTCGTGCCATCTACCGAATCATCCCCATCTTCTCGTGTCCCATCAGTGAATGGTGGTTCGTACCCTGACCATTTCCGCCGCGAATCACTTCCCTCGTCCTTGAGAAGCTCGAGCTCTCAAGTAAATCTGGATCTTTATTCCGCGCCATATGAGCAGACCATCCGCGCGAAATCTCATCGCGTGCCGTCTGTTGATCACGTCGTAAACGATTTCGGCGAACTCAGTGTAGTGGACAAGGGATCTCGGAGGACTAGTTATGCTGTAAGTCACAGTCAAAGTGTCAATGTCCGCGGGCTGACACTTCCGCTAGCTACAAGAAGGGTACGATTCTCGGTCGACATCATCTGTAGATTTCCCCGTCGCCTCCTCCACATCAACGCGCGATTACCAAGGACCAGACCAAAACGGCTGGAGTGATGAGGGTTCTGGATATGAGTACGAGCGACCAGATACCAGTCAGGGCTCGAGATACAATCAATTTTCCGTCTCGTCCAGTCATTCGTTTCCTCCTCCGTCAACTTACCAGGCGCCGTACGAATCGGTTCCGCCCCAACCGTCGACTGTGGGCTATCAGCCTCCCCGGCGGCCTAGATACAGTGTTCCAATAACGTCGTCAGGGTTTTCGCCCGTGCCGTCTAGTTCACAGTCATCAGGGTTTGCATCGCATACACTTCCCTCACACGTGTCTGAACCTGCTGGCCTTGCGCCACTTCCGACGCGCACGCCAGCACCATCTGTCTACCAACCACAGCCTCCTCGCACACCGGCCCCGTCAGGTTTCGCACCATTGTCGTCGCATCCCTCTTCTTTCATGCCATCGACGCCCTCTGTTCATTCTATCCAGCAAGCCCCGTCGACAGAATCCCCTCAGTCCTCGTATTCATCCTATTCTGGGTATAATCTGGCCCCTCCAGCGTCAGCCCCTCCTAGCCACCATTCCGCGCCGACATCGCCGTCCCATCCTCCTGCACCATCCCACTCGGCACCTCCTCAGGCCTACCAAGGTCATAATCCGCCGACCCCACCCCAATATCAGACTCCTCAACCGGCAGCTACTCCAGGCCCACCTCAGACGCATGTCCCGGGATCCCGTACTTTACCTCAGCCGCCTCAGACATTTGGACAACCACCGGCGCCCCAGCATCCTCCTCTACCACCTCAAGGATATTCCCAATTTTCGACCCCAGTACCATCGCAATTTGGACAGTCTCTTCCCCAAGCATACGGATACCCTTCTTCTCTGCCATCATCTGCGAGCTATGGAGTCCCTCAAAACCCTACACACCCTCCTTTGCCTACTCCTCCCGGTCCTCCAGGCCCTCTTCACCCTGGCTCCTATAGCCCTCCGGAGCATGGCAAATCTGCAATACCCCCTACCTCCTCCTTCCCGCAGGTTCCACCGCCTCCGCCACTCCCAGTTCAATCGTCGCCGTCTTCAAATTCTCCATCCCATCTCTCGACGTCGCAATCCTCGCGTAGTGGATCGTTCCCTCCGCCGACGCCGCCATCGCGTGTCCACGGGCGTTCTACTTCGGGCCGTCCTAGTTTACCTTTGCCCCAGCCACCACCAGGCCCACCGCCGCGCGAGCAGCCTATATACCAACCGATCCCGCCGCCGCCGGCCCCACCGGCACTGCCCGCACACTCTCAAGTACCGCCACCACCGTCACTCCCGCCCTCGGGCTCTCAGGGACAGAACTATCCTGCATACCCTGGACCACCTCCCCGCCCGCCGACTATGCCAAGCGATGCACAGTGGTCGCAGAGCGCCGAGCCGCAGAAGTATGGCCAAGGCGGCTACCAGATTCCCGCAGGACGTCCAGGTGGTTGGGCATGAACTCGTCTCTCGTTCGTTGTCGCATATTACTCTCGTGTTATCTTGTTTACGTCCCAGCTTGCGCATCCCGAAATCGGACAGTCGGACAGTCAATGAGTCTCCTCCCGTCGCACACGCCTACACAGATTCGAACCTCTATAGCAGAACATACCTAGCTTGTACCGTAAATCATACCATCCAACGCGTCGATAGCAATGTAATATTTATATCAAACAATCGAAGTGTGGTTGCATCCAGTTTGCATTTGCGCTCTATGACTACTGCTGCTGCTGTTGCTGCCGCGCATGCGCGTTCGCATTCGCATTCGCCTGCGCGCTTTCCCGCTCTGCGCGCCACCTGCTGATTTCGGACTCGGTCGCGACCATGCCGCGGCGCGCGAGGTCGAGGCGCGCCTCGCGCCGCATATCGGCCTCTGCGACGCGCTGCTGGTGCTCGTGCGAGAGGAGCGCCGTGTCGGCGGCGGTCACCAGGCCGTACACCGTGACTGGTCAAATAAGTATGATCAGCGTGTTCGTACCGCAGGCATTGGAACCGACATAGTGATACTAGAAAGCCTTTGAATGGAAGGGTCTGGCGGCTGTTCCGCGATGTGAGATGTGGAATTCTAGACCGTGTTGAGCGAAGCTCACCGGAACCACGGCCACGTATAGTGCGAGATCGCGGCGAGTCCTGCGCCCATTGCACCATAGCGCACCGCGCCCTGGGGTGAACAGAGCACAGACGGGTCAGTGGACGGTGAGGGGTAGTGGGACCATGGGACTAACCAGCGCACCGGCCCGAGCCTGTAGCTGGTAGGCCTCGTCGGCCTGCTCACGCCTACGTGCTCGGTGCGCAGACATCAAAAAATGTTACGCAATATAATAGGACAGATCAGATCGTGTCGAGCGATGTTGGAACTCCTAGGATAATGAACGGGTAAGAACGAGCGAACGTTGCTCTGGTCGGACACTTCCGGAACTAGATGTCACTCGACGTCCAGCACTGCTTCTTGTACACAAGAGTACTTCAACACAGCTAGAAACAAATTCAGACTTGCCTGAGGGACGGAGAGCGTTCGTACCGTGCGCACGACACAACGACGACATCGAGCAACTAACGCAAAACTAACGTCACCGCATCATTCAGTGCAACAGGATACACCGGCTTTAAGGTTAGGGTCAACCGGAATTGGCTTCAAATAAATCTCGGGATATACAGTACGATATCATATGCAGAAAAAGATTCCATTCATAACATTTACGCAATGGGATTGGCAAAAAAGGCTAGTTGGTTATGCTCCGAGGCAGCGACGAACTTGGACTCGTCGAACAAACCTGGCACACCTTCTGACTGTCAAAAATGTCCATCTTCTCCAACATCAGCAACAGGCAGCAGAACATAGAACACGAGTCACGCACTATCGACACCTGGTGCTTCGTGTTACGTGTGTCCCACAGCCTGACCCGGCCATCGTTATCTCCACACACAAAGTAGCTCTCGCGGAGATCACCTGAGATACGCGTTAATCGGTGCCGGAACGCGGGTTCATTGCCTTCGGTCTTACCTCTCGCGAACCGGCCATGCACCTTCGGGTCGTGATATCCAAAGCGCTGTACCGCATTGTGGGGAACCAGCCGATAATCTCGCAGCTCAAATTGCAGTTCACGGTGCGCGACCTGCGGCATGGGTCAGCGCACTTTCACACCAGGCGGCAGGAAAATTTTCACCTCGAGCAGGACGGTGTACGGCGAGGCCGTGACATGCGTCTGATAGACGGAGTTCGACGTCTTCATCGTGCGCACGACGCGCTCCGATGACAAATCGTACAGATGAACATTGCAGTCCGCACCAGCGGACATCAGCTTGTGGCTAGTGTCGCAGATCGGCACTAGCGACTGCACAACAGACGTGTGCTTGATGTCCAGCCGAGTAGCGGAAGCTGCAAGCGAGCTCTCCTTAATTTTCCACAAATGAACGTTGTGATCGTGCCCCCCGCTGGCAAACATGAGAGGCGTCATCATGGCACACACGGCACTGACTCCACTCCTCATGCCGGCGCTTTTGGGGTTATCGTAATGGCGAATTTGCGACTGATACCATATTCAGTGAGGATCCGAGCAACTGGAAACGTGGCAGAGGACTTACATCATTAGTACTCAACAATGAGACTTGTTGCCGTTCACGGGCATGCCCCAGGATAACGTGCGGACCAGACAGCAAAGACACCATGCATGCATCATCAATGAGCTCTCCTGACGGTATTGACGGATTAAAGATGGTTCTACGTCGTCTGTTTGACCATGAGGCGTTAGCGGGCTTCCACGATGTGTGTCAATCATTCCATGTACCTCCGCGCAGATGTCTCCACACCGTCCACGAATCCGTGGAGTGAGACTGTGGTCAGGAACCCGCTATTGGCAGGCTTGAAGATTCGGCGAGGTTTGTCTCGTCTATCTTTAGGAAGAGAGATGAATTCTGCAAGCCGGTTGCGACTGGCCTCTTGGGGTGAGACTTGCCGCCGGGCAAGAAGCGGCCCTGAGGTGGCGTCTGCTGTGCCCATCATCGGGTAGTGAGGCCTAGATTCGGCTAAGTCTCCGCCGGACGTTGTTCCAGGATGAGGGGACGCATCGCCGCGATCGTATCCATTGTGGGATGCCGAGACATTCTGGGTAGGCGCGACGTCTTGCAGATCGAGCGTATCCGACTCGGGAGGTTGCCTACGTTCGAGGGACCGCGGAGATGAGTGTTCGCGTAAAGCTGAGGAACTCGTGTCCGCTCTAGCAGCGAGTGACGTGTGTGCAGGTCTTATTGTCACCGTGCCGGAGCGAAATTTCACAGGACACCTGGCCGGGATGACCTCCACCTCTCCGTCGTTATTGGGGAACAAGGCATTCGCAGGCTTGTCACACAAGCCTTGAAGAAGTTTTTCGTCCGCTGTCAGGTCGATAGGCTCCCCATACGTTTCACCTACGAGAGATCGGTAATGGGTCATAGTCAATGAACTCAGGATTCTCACCTGGTCTTGAAGCTGTGTCCGAATAGCGTTCCTTCGTGCAGGACGGTTTCATATCAAGTACGGGCTTTCGGAGAGCATGGGAAGAATTGGAGACCTTCGAAGCAGCCTGCAAGTCAAGTTCCTCGTGGAAGGCCGAATTCGAGCTTTCTCGCTCGTCTTCTCTCCGACGCTTCAAACCAGTAGACGATCTATCGTGCGAGATTAGGTTGGTATGGGGAGCAGCATTTGGCGGGGCATGGCTTCCAATGGCACGGTAATCTTTGCTGCTGGTCAAAAACTCCGTCTCACAGTCGTCGTCAGTAGGATATATGCAAATCAAATCCTGAGGTCTCACCTTCCTTGGGAGCTCCGAAGGTCCAGAACTGTGCGGTGTTGGGGCGTCTGATTTCCCGACAGGAACTTTATTAGGATTCTGTCTTTCAGTGGATGAGGGCTCAGCGGAGATGGTGCGATGAAGGATATGCACTTGACCAATGATGTCATGTCTTCCGGTGGCAAAGGCATATGGTAAAATCTGACAAATGCGCCCAGGACTTCATGGTGTTTGACCGCTACATGAAGTTCTTTTCGAAGCCGTGCAACTTCACGAGCGATCCAGTCTTGTCGCGCTTGATGCGAGTTGAACACGCCCTTTCGACATTCAGGCGGCAACGAAATGTCTATCTGTCCATCGCGCGTTGGCTGAGGATGCGAAAGGTGATAGCTTTGATCTCCTGTGTCGTGTTTCTGCCTTTTCGCGGCGAAGGGAGCCGTTGGAGCCCATGCTCGCGTCCTATCGGTATTATAGCCGCGCTGAGATCTCCAGTCAGCAGGGCTCCTGGGCCTCGGGGCGAAGCGACGGTCGGCAAAATTGAGAGGGGGCTGGGAGTTTACGATAGTTGGATGGAACCGATTCTCAGCGTGTCCTCCTCTGTTGGAGAAAGTCCTGCGAGCGAAAGGACGAGCTCGGGTCGGAGCCGCAGTGCGTACAGCGGGAATCCTTGTGCTGCCCTTCCGAGATAGTCGAGCTTCATTCGGTTGGGCGTCCTCCGCCATAGGATTCGTTAGAACGTATGGTCCAAGAAGACGAGAATACTGCAGAAATGAAAGGTGGAGTTAACGGACGCGACGATGAGGGCAAAGTGTACAGCCACCGACGCGACACCGACATTGGTTCCGAGTGTGACGCGACGTAACTTCCTCAACGTTGACCGCATCAACGGGATTCTTATGCATGAACACTTCCCTTGATTCTTTTCGTACCCATCTCAATGCGAATGACAATGCGGGCCCAAGTCAAATAGCCAAGAAGCGCTCGCCTTCCCCAGCCATCGGTGGAGTCCTCGGCAAGCGTCACAAGTCAACGAATTTTACAAAACGGAAAAGCCCAGATGCTGGATACGAATGGTTCGAACTTCCGAAGCAGTGTGCCAGCCTATCGACTGGTTCAGACGAGTTCAAGGCTATCATCGATGTCAAGATGGTGAAAGTGAGGGAAGACTTTCTGCGGCAAGGGCGAAGGATCGTAGGTTATCCGAAGTTGAGGTGAGTTCAATTTTCCGGTACATCAAACGCCATAATGTCATACCTAGGAACAGAGATGGCGGCATAATTTTTGACTGGGAGAAGATAGAAGGCCTTCCGTTCAAGCTCGACTGGCTCACGGTTCCGTTGAAATTAGAGGATCCTCGTCTGAAGTCCGAGTCCGATAGTAATGTAGTTGGTAATTCAGCATCAAATGCAATTGTTATCCCTGACTCCGATGACGATGAGATCGTGGTATGTCTCCTGTTACCGTACTTGCTTTCATATGGCCGATTGAGTGAAACTATCCACGTCTGAAAGGAAATTAAGCAGCAGCCCAAGCCTCCACAAGCCTCTGCCAGCATTGAGAAAAGATCAGGAAGTCATGAAGCAACCCGACCGACATTGCCACAGGCAGATATAAGGGAAGATTCTGTTATTGTGCGTGCTCTTTCAGGCGGTCGCCATCTGTGATTGTGTACCTCCAGGCTGATAACTGCGTCGTTTGAAGCCGACAGAACATGACGTTGAGGTAGAATATTCTATCGAAGACTTGTACGCCACCCCAGCTCCTCCAGAACATACGCCGGACACACACGCCCCTCCTGACGCAGAGCCTAGAGCTCAGTCCAATGATGTCCAGAGTATCCGCGATAACGAGGCCGCTGGGGTCGCATCTCCTGATCTCGAACGAACATCCCACCCAAAACACGTCTCTGATCCTGAACCTTCTTCCGATTCGTCCTCAGGAGAATGGGAAGAAGGCGGCTTGGATTATCAACCTGTACCAATTCAGCATAAACAGCGCAAGACCGTTCAGCCTGTGTTGCGCACTAGGCGACGCGACCCTTCGGAGTCACCAGAGGCTGGTCCGTCAAGCAAGAAGCCCAGTAGCAGAGGGCGTCGAAAATCCACTCCGCAGCGTCCATCCGTTAACGCAGCGGGACCTTCAAGCAAAAAGCCTGTCAGCAACGCAAGCAAGCGACGACAAAGCCTTTCCGAACGATCTGCATCCCTGTCGACTGAGGACTCAGATACTGATGACCCTGCTCCCCCTGCGAATAGGAGGCACATTCTCGAGATACCAATCCCTCCTGGGGAGTACAAACGCGCACGCCGCTTGCTCAAACCCCAGGATCGCGCGCTGCCACTCATGACTGTCGACATACGCTCCAACTTTCAATTCATCAATCGTCCCAAGTGGTTCGTCTTCCAGGGTCTTGCGATTGCTATCTTTGTGTGTTGATTCCAAAGCCAGCTACAGAAAAGCCAAATGGTCGATGCCTTGCCTTCAGGTAGACCGCGACATTCGTAGAGTTGAGGACGCCGTCATGATTCAGAATACTGCCGTCATCGGATACAGCTTTAACATCGACAAGCATGAACCTTTTCAAGTCACTATTGTGCCGCCAGCTGATGTAGGGCACCATTTCGTCGATGAAGGGGAGGATCGCTAACATGGTCTCAGGATGGACCCCCACAACGAGTGAACATACCTCACATAGCTCATAGCGTGGTACGAGAGAAAGCCGTAGGTGCCGCGGAGAGAAATCAGGGCATAATGACGTTAGCTGCCGTCGACGGTAATGACGACCGATTCCGATTCGTCTCTGGCGGTCATGATGGGCGTGTATACCTATGGACTATGCGACGCGATGACGATGGCACACCAGAATATCATGCGCGCACGCAGGAAACCGTCATACGGCACGCCAGCCGGGTC
>QUOP01000224.1:0-39051 GCA_003675405.1 Hericium coralloides | reverse complement strand
CGGGAACTACTGGACAATCGACCGAGCATGAGCACCAGCTTAGGAAGTAGAAAAATGTAGGCTCCGTTTCGCTTGAAAAAATAACTGGAGCAGATGAAACCGAGGTCCAACTGAAAATCCAGGACCGTCTATCCAAGTGGGAAAGAAACACAGCGAGACCCGCTTGATCTAGGATAGGTCGTCGGTATAAGTAACAGTCACCAAGTTCGGTAGCAAGATGGGGCATAGAGTTGGGATAGGAGAAATCAGACACAGAACGCGAGAGAAATCCGTAGTCAAGCGAGAGAGATTGCAATAAGAGAAAAAAAAATTCGAGCCGCATGGATGCTGAAGGTGGTGACGAGCTTATCGAGAGTCACTCCAAGAAATATGAGACACCAAGGTGATAACTGCGACCGAGAGGATGAAGAAAGATCAGACGGGATATTGATGAAGTCTGATGCTGAGATTGACAGTAGCAGAGAGTAGAAAGTTGTGCTGGAGGATGGAGGGGGCGACCGAGGTTGGTCAGCCGCCGCTGACAAGCTTCGGTGGGGTAGAGTCGGATGATCAATGTGGAAGGGAGGGGAGTGACGTAGAGGGGAAGAAGAAAAAATTTATGTTGTGCGGGAAAACAGGCTCATTCATCGGTGGTCTGGCACGGGATCGATAGGACGGTTTCCATGTGGGAGCCTAGGACAGACCTGGAGGCGGGGGGGGCATTGGCGTTGACGAGGTCGGTGGGGATCAGTAAGGCCGGCAACCGCCCGAATTGTTTAGATCGACTGGCGCGGCACGGGGAGTTTAAAGATGTGCGGTGATGTGTGGTGTTCTCTGCAGCCAACGTAGGAAGGAGGGTTTGGGATCAAGGAACAATGGCGTTGGGGTGTGACTCAAGTGATGTCGGGAAAAAGGCGAGGTAGGCCAGATCATGGCAGGCTTCGTGGACAGCTTGCAGCAGCTCCGATGGCATTGGCGTGTTTGGCGGCCGTTCTGTGACCGTATTGTGGCGGGGTCGGAAGTCGCAGGAGGCGGTGGCAGAGTGTAAATCTCACATCAGTGGAGGGCTTCGGGCGTAGGCTTTGTTGGCTCCCTGAAGATGCTTTGTTATATGTCGGACCGATGGAGGAGCGCCTAGGCGCCGACGTTCCGATTTCGCTAGAGCAGGACAATGTCTAGTAAACGTCAACCAATGGTTTTTACGCCCGCAGATGGCGTCTGATCAGACCCGAGGGGGTTGGATTCGACGACGGGGAAGGGCGACATGACGGCGGCGTCATTGAGACTCAACGGTCGAACAGTCCGCAGTCGTAACGGCTCGGAAAGGATGTCATTCTGTTGTTCTCGGGCTATGTACCCGGCCTATTTGCCGGACACTGCGACCAGTACAAGGATAAAAGGTGGAGTTTCCAAAGCACAGATGTTCTCCATCCTCCCCGTCTATCCAACAAGCCTACTCAGCTCCATCCCACCCTCAGTTCTATACCATCCTCATCCTCACAATGCACGCTCAGACTCCAGCAGTCGCGTCCTTCAACTCCACCTCCCCCGCTCAGAACGCGTCCCGTCCGCAGTGCCACTCGCATACCCCCACCTCGAGCCAGGCTGCCAATGACACCGACGCCTGCGTCAACATGAGCTCTCCGCAGTGCTGCCACTGCGGTTGGCGGGGCAGTCACTCCCCGAGCTGCCCCTTCCGCCGTCATTGATTTCCTTCCGGTGAGCCTTGTCCGTCGGTCCGAGCTTGCCTCGCATACTGATCACGGACCCCGCACAGTCCGTCCATCGCTGTCGCATTCGCATCGCCACGCATTGTATTCTGTACCATCTACCCACCATATACCTCGCACGCCGTGGAGGAGAGGCGTTATTGTCGATAAGTTAATCGCGGGAGGTCGGGGAGGGAAGAGACGCTGTACGAGATCGAGTAATGGTCATTGTCACGCTGTACACACTGCTGTATTTTGATATCGCAACATCACCAATTTGTTCGTTTCACCGACCTTGCGACCATCATGATTTGGCCCCCTGACAGACGGATTGCTTGTCTCCCTCGGCGGGTGGAGTGCAGGCGATCAGCTGCCCGCTTGCTGATCATAGCCATCTAGGAACGTGGGCGGATTCGCATCCGTTATCCGTTCCCGAGCGTCCCTGGCCCGCCCCGATCTCGCGTGTCCGGCCGCGTGGGTTCTGTAGGAGGACCCCGGATAATCGGTACAAATGCCATGTCAGATTTTTCAAAATCGGCCCTCAAAAATGTCCGGATTGGGGGGCTTCCGGGGCAGAATTTTGTCCGGACTGGACATGGCTTCTGGCGCGCCCGGCACGATTTGTCCGGACAATGTACACGATTGCTGGAGGGCCGAATCTTCGCAGAAATCGCCCCTGAACACAGAAATCGAGCTCGCGACGCTTCCCAAAAGCATTACGAGTCACCGATGTGCTGAATAGCACCAGAATTTCAGCGAAACGGGAGAGTGGCAGGTGCTATACTCGTTACTGCGGTACAGCAACCGATTGCAAACCCTCGCGGTGGGCGGCGGCAGCTGGACGTGTCAACAGCTTTCTGCCTAGTACCCTGCCGACCAGACACCGAG
Source organism: Hericium coralloides (assembly GCA_003675405.1). Taxonomy (NCBI): domain Eukaryota; kingdom Fungi; phylum Basidiomycota; class Agaricomycetes; order Russulales; family Hericiaceae; genus Hericium; species Hericium coralloides. Next base: position 36,475 of record QUOP01000224.1, on the reverse strand, counting down.
ACGGGGCACATTATGCGGTCAAGCTCAAGTCCTGGCCAATTGACGCGTAATGGGGAGCGCCGCCCGACGAACAGCGCCGGGGCCGACTTTCGTGTGGTGCAAATCATGTTTTGGCGCACTGATGCCCGCCGACGCCGGAAAAGTACCTGATGCTTGCGTGGGTTGGGAGCTGTTGGGCGTGCGTCGGAGCCCATGGCCGGACTCTTACATGGGTTGTCGAGTACATGGTATCCCATGTCCGGACCACGTACATGGCCTCCCGGTCGGCAGGGGGTCGATTTGTCCGGACTTGAACATGGCTTTTGGCGTCCGAAATGCCCAAAAATGTCCGGACCGTTACATGAGATTTGGCCTAATAATCCGGGGTCCTTCTGTAGGCCGCTCGCGAGGACTCGCGATCGACGCCTAAACTTGCAAATGACCCGCGGACATCATACTAAGACGAGCAACGAGCAGCCTGTGCACGGTCTATCCGCCGGCGGCGAGTCGGCGCACCTCTGGACACGATAGCAAGCTGGCCCATGCGCGGTTCTATGACGGCCGTGCAAAGCCCACTCCCACCGACATCGATGACGCCCGGTGCTTGATCGGTGCGCCCGAGGGACAATGTCTTCGCGATCCGGATGGCTTAGCGAAGTTATTGTGTGGAGCTTCCGAGAGTTCTGTCGCCTGTGAGTAATTTGCTGCTGGTTATGGTCGTCGACTGACAAAAATCCAAAATAAATAAATAACCCATTCGGGATCGGGCAGACCGCTTATTTCCCCGCACCAGGCACCGGCCAACCTGGAGAACACATGCCTGGCGCGTCCATCCTCTCCCATTCCCACCACAATGTCCGTAGGCCCTGCCACGTTCAGCTCACCTTGCCCTGCGCATTCAGATGAAGTGAGGGTATGGTTCCCTCGGGAGCACATCATGGTTCTCAGTTTCAACCGCCCCCGCTCCTTGAACGCAATGACACCACAAATGGAATCTGATATCAAGAAGCTCCTCGATTGGTTTGACGAGGAACCTGGCTTGTGGTAGGTGTTTTTTTCCCGCTCTTCTGCCCGCCCATCGGACGCTGAGCTTCTCCTGCACAGGGCAGTGGTTATCACCGGCGAGGGACGCGCGTTCTGCGCTGGCGCAGACCTGAAAGCGTCAGTCCCCGTCCCTGGGCTCATTCTGACATATGTGCGTTGCTGACCATGTGCCTCTTCCAGCTGGGACGTGCGACAGCAGCAGGGCCAGGCCAACGAGCAAGAGGCTGCCGCAACGATGTTCAATGGTTTCGGGTCAATCTCGCGCCGCGTGTCTTCGAAACCGATAGTCGCAGCTGTCAATGGCGGCGCGTTCGGTGGGGGCACAGAGATGATCCTCAACTGTGACCTTGTGATTGCTAGTGACCAAGCCGTCTTCGCTTTGCCCGAAGTGAAGCGGGGCGTCGTCGCTGCACAGGGCGGTACGTGACTGCCCGCTGCTGAAATCATGTCTTCGTAAACCGAGGTCGATCACGACCTTAGTCATTCCTAGGCTGAGAGCAACCGCCGGTCATCAGGTATTAGGCTTTCTCTGAGTCATTGCCCGAAACTCGAATGAACGACGACGATCCTAGCTTGCGTCCGAGATGCTTCTGCTCGGGCGCGTCGTGGGCGCACCAGAAGCGCATCGCCGATTCGGATTGTGCGTCTCCGGTAGACTTTTTCGTGCACGTAATCCACTGAAATTACGGCTGTGCTCGCCGCCGTGCCAGTGTCAACGCCGTCGTGCCCAAGGAGAAAGTCGTCGAGACGGCCGTAGAGTGGGCGGCGCAGATAACGCAGAACTCCCCGGACGCGGTCCAATGCACCAAACGGAGCCTCGTGCTAGCCGCCCAGCATGCCGACCTCGAGCGCGCCGTCATCGAGGCGGGCTGGAGCCCGGAAAGCAGGCGCCTCTACAGGGGGGAGAACATCAAGGTTGGTCCCTCACTCTCTGCACCTGACGTGGTCAGTAACCGTGTCCTAGGAGGGCCTGCGCGCGTTTTCAGAGGTGCGTGCATCGCGTATGTGGATCTCGGCACTAATACGAGGACTCGGTGCAATAGCAAAAACGCAAACCCAATTGGAAGAACCCTGCGAAGCTGTAGAAGGCGGCGTGCGGTTTCTCCCACCATCAATGACGCTGACATCATGTACCTCGCTCTATCTGCCCGCTGACGAAACTGTATTCTGTTCTGTCCTGGGGACCCGTTTGTTGCAATATGGAGATTTGTGTACTATCGGCCGACGCGCGTTTATGGTTTGTCGGAGCGTAATTTTGGCCAGGGCTGCTGCAGCTTCTCGGACACAGTTGGCACCGCAAATGACGATCGATCGCAAGCAGCGTCCTATGATACGGAACGACGTCGCGCTCGATGCAATCTCCGCAGATGTTCGGTGGAAGTAGATCTTGCAGGGCACACCACCGTTGCACTGGCTCCCTGATTTTCGGTTTGGAATTCCGGGCCACAAATGCGTTCAGCGACAGTCCGCACAGCTGCGTCTAACCGCTCGATCGCATCGTCAAGCCACCGAGAGTGCCGGTGAAGAAATGAAAGATACGACAGTTCAAGACGTTGCCCTGAGGGTCGACGAACGTTCGACATGAGCCAATGGCAGTACCAGAACGATCGGACACGCCCACTAACAGCCTTTACATACCCGGAGGCACTGGATAGAGTACCACACCGGTTAGATCTCGTCACGACGTCCCTCGAGAATAGAATCATAAACGCCGGTGGTCAGAAATACGTCCAATCATCTAAAATCTATCAGCGCATTGTGAGCTATGGGTTGCGATGTATCTGACGCAAAGCGTCGCCCTTCGCGCGCCGCCGACTCAGGTGGTGAACCACAGAGAATACACCCTACCTATCCGTCATTTGTGGGCGTGATCGAAGGACAGGAAACGAAGGTGTACGATCGGTCGGTCACCCACCTTAGCTTCATTGACTTTAGAACAGTGGAGTCGAAGCAATCAGTACCGGAAACCTACTGCACCGGAAATATTATGTCGCGTAGGAACTATCGGTTGCGTTCTCGGCGCTGTCATATACAAAGCATCATTGAGACGAACCCGAACGCTGCAAAAATGTGACACTGCTACGAGAGAGTCTGGAAACCCTGCAAAGGATAGGTGCGGATGTCGCCGCGTGCTCAAATGGAGCAGTATTGCCATGGGGAGGCCACCGATGCTGATGCAGCATACCTTCGTCACAGCTGTCCTCACGCGATCGGTGAGTGCCTCAGTTCTAAGAATGTTCTGGGGTGACAAGCAACATCGACAGAAGCAGCGCACACCAAACGAGCGCGCTGAACCTGCCCCAAGCAGTCATCGAATAGCACCGAGTTAAGCGAGGACTTCTATGACCTTCTGCGTTAATTTATATGTAAACACAAATCTACTTAGCGAAGCGAAATGACGCACTAGTGGGGATACTTAGATCTGGATTCTCTGCTATGCGATTTTGTTCGGGTCGTCTGCTCGCAATTTTAATGACCTCACTGGCCGATGGGGGTCGAAGTGGAGGCAGGCGCTCATAACTCGTGTTGATGCATGAATTTGCTTTGGCGCAAGCTACGCCATATGACATACGGCTGGGTACGTACTTACAAAAACATATCGATACAGCGACGACCACACTTCTCCTAGTCCTCTCTGACGGTGCCGTCGATAAGATAGAAGACACCGTTGCAGGCCTGTCAGCGCGAATCGGGAGCGCTCAGCAGTTTTCAGGATGACGCAGAAAATGAGCAACGAACCTCCTTCATTTGGAGTATGCGCACATCTCCATTCAGCAGAGCCCGTTCCCATTCCGGCTTGGTCGTGTCGTCATCTGCTATTTCGAACGACACCGTCTTCTTCTCGTTCAGCGTTTGATACGGGCCAGAAGAAAGTGAAATGGGCGATTGCTGTGCTTCCGGTGAGATCGCGCGAAGTGAACAAGGATGGGTTAAGCGTACCGGGATAATGTGCATGGAGACCCATCGCTCGACATTCTTTTTCGATCGTGCGTCAAACTCCTGCTCTGAGATCTCGATTCCGCTGTCTATCGGTTCTGGGTCCTGATGACTTTAGACGCGTGGAGAGGTGAGACTGGGGGTTTGGGTGCAAGGTTGACGAACGTACGGTTTCCGAGCCAGAGCCATGACGGCTTTGTTGGTGGGTACCAACAACGTGGTCCTCGCGTTGGCGTCCTCGAAGAGGCGGCTTATCTCTGTATCGCGGGCGTACGAGAAGAAGATCGAAGCGGCGGGTTCGATAGTAAGTAAATCGGTCAGAGTCGGTTGGGTATGGAGAGTAGGCGCAACTGGCTCAGCGTCTTGCGCCATATCAAAGCCAGGGATAGCGATCTGCTCGTCGAATGCAGCGCTGACGAGCGAGGGTAGAAGGAAGAGCAAAGCAAGGTATGACTTCATGGTATGACTTCTGAACAGGCAGACGAGTTCAAGTGGATGTTGTGGTGCAAATCAATGACGACAAGACCCGAGGCAGAACTCGGCACAACTGCCGCCGGCCCGCTGCTCGGACGGAATATACTTCCGGGGCCGAACGGCCCTCCGCTGTCTGTTCATGGATCTCATGGCCTTGCTCATGCCGCACAAAACGATGGCGGTTGCATTATATGAGGTCAGTACGAATGGTGCCTTATCGCCTCTACTTCGGCCGGTTCACGGTGTTCCGTAAAGTTATAGGCACTTCTGGTGTGCTACTCGGTCATTTCAGCGAGATAACGCCGCTGCTACTGTAAGACGGTCGACGAAGAGTTCGTTGCGAGGACCTACGGTACGCTCAGAAATGCTAGCTTTCCTGATCTATTCAATCTTACTAGCGAAACTCGAGTACTCCCACACGAACGCCGTTTGCCAGCGTGAACATCAAGGATATATCTAGATGTTCGATTTCTCAACGGCATGCCGTTGCAACACCATCGATGGGGCATGTCGTGATAACCAATGGCGTCAGACATCTGCTTTTCCACATCAAAGAACGCACATTCGTCAGCAACGGGCAGCGGGAGTCCTCTTACCCACACTTTTTCATTGCTCAGGTGAGTGCGTTCCACAAGGTACCAGGTCTTCCCAGGGACTTCCGTATTAAACTGCTTCCATTAGTATAAAGGCAGAGACAATGGCGGAATTGATAACGACATTTCGCTCTCCCCTTCTCGTACCTCCCATATCTAAATTCCACTAGACGCGCGAACATGTCTCAGGAAGTCAAAATTGAGTACCAGCAGAAGGATATGCCCTTCCGCAGGCTGGGTCCCAGCGGCCTGCGAGTCCCTGTTTTCTCTTTGGGAGGCTGGTTGACGATTGGAGGAACTGTCAAGGGTGATCCCGTCAAGGTGCGCAATATTGCTATCGGATGTAGCAAGTTGCATATCTAATCATAAAAACAGGACATCATCAAAACAGCCATTGAAAATGGAATCAACATGTTTGATGAGGCGGAGGCCTACGCTAAGGGCGAGTCTGAGCGAGAGCTGTAAGTCAAGGGAGACTTTGTTTTCTAGGGGTCTCACTTCAACTCTCTCGTGCAGCGGACGCGTCCTCCAGGAACTTGGTGTCCGCCGTGCCGACTTCATTCTCACCACGAAGATCTTCTGGGGCACTCGCCCTGGGCCTAACAACGCCGGCCTGTCGCGCAAACAGTAAGTTTCAGTGAGATGCTTTTGAACGACGACTCAAATCTCTGCAGCATCATTGAGGGTGTGAAAGAGGCATTGGAGCGTCTCCGAACTGATTATGTCGACATTGTTTTCGCCCACCGCGCTGACCACAATGGTGAGCGGATAGATATGATCTTGTATCTTTCATCGCTGAGAGTGTATAATAGTCCCGATGGAGGAGGTCGTCCGCGCCTTCAGCTGGGTCATTGACCAGGGTCTGGCCTACTACTGGGGAACCTCAGAGTGGACGGCTCGCGAAATTGAGGAAGCAAACCGTAAGGATATCTATACCTGACTTTTTACTTCAATCTAACGCAACCGATAGAAATTGCCCACAAGCATGGCTGGCATGCCCCAGTGGCCGAGCAGTGCCAACACCAGTATGTCAACAAAGTGTATCGTTCTCTACCTAGCTCTGAACCAATCCACCCGCAGCCTTCTCCACCGCGAGCGTCCGGAGGCCGAATACGCGTAGGTTTCTTGAGCTCTCAACATCGTGAGTTTTCCTGATGATATCGATGCCACAGTCCTCTCTACCACAAATACCAACTCGGAACTACGGTGTTCTCTGCACTCGCTGGCGGTCTCCTTACTGGCAAAGTATATGTTCTTCGCGCGAAATCACCTAGAGACTCTGCTAACATTCTGGTCCTCCAGTACAACAATGGCATCCCCGACGGTTCCCGGTTAGACACCAACAAGGATACCTTTAAGGAGCGTATCGCGACGTTGACCTCTGAGGAGGGCAAGAAGCAGATCGAAATCGTGAAGGAGCTGACCGCCTTGGCCGAAAACGGTGGGTTGGACACACATGTATCCAGTGCATTCGGGCGCTGACGACTCGCATACAGAGCTTAACTGCAAGGTCGCGCACCTGGCGCTTGCGTGGGTCGCGAAGAACCCCAACACGAGTACCGTCATCTTGGGCGCAACCACGCCCGAGCAGGTCCTGGACAACCTGAAAGCGCTCGAGGTCATCCCGAAGCTGACGCCCGAGGTCTTGAAGAAGATCGAGAAGATTGTTGGGAACAAGCCGTCTGGTCCTGTGCGTTTCTGTTATCCTTCCCATCTTTCCGTACTCTGATCATTTGCTTTCCAGCCCTCGTATGGCCGCCCGCCGTTGGACAGCTTCGGGCGTCTCTTCGTGGTTTAGACGAGAGTAGAGTAGAAATATTGTGATGATGTACGAGATGCCAGAAGAATTCTGAACGGAATAAATGCAACAGCACATCAATTGTTCCATGCACGTCTGAGACTGCGGCTTGGAAGACTGTAGTCTGTAGAGTAAACGGTGACTGCACCTAACCCTACCGCTATACACTCTAGTACGTGGCTACCGCGACCATCCTGCTTCGACACGCACGGCTCGCCCATTTTTATAACGCGACGGTACAGTACGACTGGCAACCCAGTAAGAACCGAGGACAACGGCACTGTTATCATCAGAAAGAGGAAGCCATGGTGCGCATCCCAATCCACTGCGTTGTTCACGCATCACTTACACTTGCACTGTCCAGGTGGTCCTCGCTGCTTCAATATGCACGAAAGGCGGCAAAGGTGAGCCTGCGGCGTATATCACGCATTGCTTCGAGTTACTCATGTCGCAAAAATCAGCCGTTATCTCTCGCCAGTTCCGCGACATGTCGCGAACTCGCATCGAATCCCTCCTCGCGTCCTTCCCCAAACTCATTCCCACCAACACGCAGCACACCTCCATCGACACGCCCGACGTGCGATACGTTTATCAGCCGCTTGAGGACCTATACATTGTACTCATCACAAATAAAGCATCGAATATCCTGCAAGACATCGAGACCCTCCATCTCTTCGCGCGGGTCGTGTCGGACATGTGCAGGAGCGCCGACCAGCGGGAGATCCTGCGGAGCGCTTTTGAGCTGTTGGGTGCCTTTGACGAGATTGTCAGTCTCGGGTATCGCGAGCAGGTCAACCTGATGCAAGTCAGGAGTGTCCTGGAGATGGAGAGTCACGAAGAGAAGATCCAGGAGATCATTGCTCGCGTAAGTGCATTTATCCTCGACTTATTGAACATATTTTGAGTCATGCTTGCTTCCAGAACAAAGAGGCAGAGGCGAAGGAGGAGCTCAAACGAAGAGCCAAGCAGCTTGAGATGCAGCGGCGCGAGCAGCAGCGACGTGCGGCAACCACTGGCGCGGGTGCCGGCAGCTATCTGGGTGGTGGTGTTACTGGGTATTCCCCCGTCCCACAACGCTTCGATTCGCCCTCTATTCCCCAAGCGCGCACTGCTTCTCCAGTACCCTCGTCTGTGCGTCCACCCGCCTTCAAGGGCAGCGGCATGAAGCTCGGCAGCAAGAAGACAAAGCAGGCTGAGCTTCTGGATGCACTGGGCGGCGAGGCCCTCATTTCGGAAGACATGTCTGTGCCGGCCACTCCTGCCGTCGCGTCAACGCCTGAACCTGTCGTCCAAAAAGACTCGAGAGGCAGCTTGCCGGCTGTCACGCCCGAGAGGTGCTTCTATCTTTTATCCCTTGTATACGCAATTATTGACATCTATCAAGTGTTCATATCATCACCAAGGAACACATCAATCTTGCGTTGTCGCGCGAGGGCGGCCTTGAGTCTATGGAGCTCAAAGGAGACATGAACCTGCGCGTCACCGATCCCGATCTCGCGCGCATCAAACTCACGCTGCTGCCTTCCTCGACCGACTTTGGGTCGGAGCTCCAGTTCAAGCAGCACCCCAACGTCGGAAAGTTCGTCGCGAACAAAGAGCGGCTCATCGCCCTGAAGGACCCTGCGCGCGGCTTCCCCGTCAACCAGTCCCTGGCGGTGCTGAAGTGGAGATACGCGGGCAAGGACGAGAGTTACGTCCCGCTTTCAAGTATGCGTGCTTCTCTGCTTCTGCTTCTGCTGTAGGACCGGTCTTCTGACGTCTGCTACGCTATCAGTCAACTGCTGGCCGACCCCGTCCAATGACGGTTCGTGCGATGTCAACATCGAGTACGAATTGGAAAATGAGGCTGTCACCCTCTATGATCTCGTCATCTCGATTCCCCTGCCGTGAGTGCTATCAGCGCGCGCAATATGATGTCCTGTTAAGTTTCTGCGTCCTACAGCGATGGTTCCTATCCGACGGTGGCGTCGCACACGGGCGAGTGGCAGCTGAACCCGTCGAGCCATTCGCTCGACTGGTCCGTGCCCATTGTCAACGCAGAGGAACGTTCAGGGTCCATGGAATTTTCTGTGGGCGGCGACGACGTCGCGGCGTTCTTCCCTGTCAAGGTGCACTTCGTCGGACAGGGCAACACCGTTGGCGTACGCGTGGGGTCTGTGACGCGCGTCGACAGCGGCGAGGAAGTCGTGTTCTCAGAAGATGCGACCGTAGTGATCGATGACTACTCTGTCGTATAGTGTGTCTGGTATACATGTAAGTATTGTCCATGGGCCCATGAAAATGCAACATAGCGAAGGGAGATGGTGGGATTTTTTTAGTTAGGATTTGAAGCGGGTCGATATCAAAAAAGCGAAATGACAACATATACAACCCTGGATAAAGTCCAAAAACAGAAAAAAGCGTCCAAATTCGCAACCTTTGCGAGAGTCGGGGCCTAATCTACCCTATGGTAATGTGCGCCATATCTGCGCTCAACCTATCCGGGCCCGCAGACGGACTGGGCTTAAGCCTCCCCTGCTCATCCATTGGTAAACTGACCGTCCTCTGGCCTGACGGGCCCCGATGGGAGAGCCGGTTGAGATGCGCATCGCTGGCGCTCTGATTGAAGTACCCGAACCCATTAGGCGGTAATTGCGGAGACGTCGAATACGCTCTCGCCATAGGCGACATCGGCATCAGGGGTAGTGTCAGCATCGGCGAGAAGGGCGGCGCGGTCAGCGGACCCATGCTGATAGCCCTGTTTGTGCGAAGCATGGCGTTCTGGGGCCGCGGGGCCGGCGCCCTGGTGTTCTCCGGGTCCAATAGCTTCTGCAGGGCGAGCAGGTTCGCGAACGCGTCGTTCCCCGCATTGTGGAAGACGTAATCGACGTTGAAACCCAGAGACAGAACGAGGCTGCTCAGGGATAGCGCCGATCCGGGCTGTCGAGGCTGCCCGCTTTTGGCATCTATCATTGCGCCGCGCCTCCCTGCCTTGAAGAGAGCGCTCTCAAAAGCAGCCGTGTCGATGACCAATATGTTGTGGGGGACCTCTGGATCGACAGATTCCGTGAGTAGGTTCAAGACTCTCGTGGCCGCGGGACATACTAATTCGCATCTCCTCCATGCGGCGGAGGTCTTCGGACGGAGTGTGACTGACAAGCACAAGACTGTTGGAAGTCGTCTCAGAATCGGGACTAGCCAAGCTGCTGTGGACGGCGTGAAGTGTAAGTGACAGAGGGCATAGGGTGGTGTCTGCTTGTACCTGAGGACCGCTTGGATAATCTGCGGTAGTTTGGCTTTAGGAATGGTCTGACTTTCCCCAAACTGAGTCCGGCGGTATCAGTATCTTTAGGCACGGTAATTTTGATGCTACCTACCGCATACTGAAACCGCAAATCGATAAGTCAATCATACTTAACTATGATACCAGCTAATAGCTCACTTGGTGAGGAAAATTGGGGCTGTACTTGTTCCTGATCTTATCGACCCACTCGCTGACGATGTAGTGCCCTTTGCTGTAAGGGTGGTACGTTTGGTGTGTTCCCAGTGATAGATGCATCAAACTCACCGATAATTATCTTCCGGGACAGGCGGCCATGACCCGATCCTGCAGGGGTCTAAGTATGGTTCGCTGAACTATGCCCGAACAAGGCTCACATTTCCAGGTGGCCGCACCGCACCGCAGCGTAGCCCCATTCGAGGACCGTCGAGGAATTGCGTTCCGAGGATTCAAAGTCAATGGCCATGAAAGTCCTGTCCCGCGCTGCCCAAAGCTCCTGGATAGCTCTTGGTTCTCCACTCCGCACGCGCACCTTGAGTGCCGCCAGTACGACCGCGGGCAGCGTAGCGTGCAGCTTTTTGTACACCGTGTAGTCGGTAACTGTGCGCAGATGTCTCTGATGCGCTTCGAACGCCTCTACTTTCAGAAAGTTGTCTGCCATTGGCAGGGTCTCTCCAAATCTAGGTCAAGGGTCCGATTATTGACGGCTTGCATGATCAGCAAAGACATACTGACCTAGTCTTGATCATCTTGAGAAAGGCTCCGATGGATGTCATGCGGGTCACAATGTGTGCTCTTCCCGTATAAGCATCCGTCACAGTAATGACAGGCCAGGAGAATGACAAGAATTCTTCGAAGGTCTCGAATAGATGTCCCCACGAACGCTCGTACCTACCGCATAACGTCTAGGTTTATGCATGAGCATGAAATGTAGTACCGCGACGAACCATGGGATCCCGTGCATTTGGAAATATCCCATGTACGCGGTATACACCTGGCAAGACAGCCAATTTGCTCGATAAGCAGGACTTGTATCAACAGAGCATGATGTGACATACAGATTGTAGATCGTACTCCCATCCTCGGATGTCTACCAAATTGAAATCAGCCATCTCGTTTCGTAAACGTCGTCAAGTCGTGAAGGATTCAAAAGACCCAGTGGCCAGCAAAAGTCTAGTGGAGGCCTTGGGTAGGGGGGTCAGTCTGAGTGCAAGAACATGACAGATCCGAAGACAAGGTCAGCCAACATCGTGCAGGGACCGCCGGCGATGCCGGGACAGCGAAGGAATTCGAAACAAGATTACGCCGTCGGCTGCACCTCCCCGTCTGATCCATACAAGATTAGCTCACTCTCACTTCCGGCCTTTCTTGCCGCGCACTGGTAAAGGGCGTCAGGACTTCCCCAGATGGTTCGACATTTGCTCGGAAGACTTGGGCGTAGCGCATGAGGCCGACGCGTCCAAATGGACCTCAGTGGCAGCAACTAGCAGCACACGTCAAGTCGAATGTATTTTTAGATAGTGCATGCCTGTCATCGAGCAGTTCAAAGGCATTTGGTAGACACACTGGAGGAACATGATAAGGGAATACAGGTAGTGTGGGCATAGATGTACAGGGAGAAGTCGTGTACCAAATCAAGGACGATGAACCCAACTAGCACAAGCAAAAGACTAGATCAAGACAGTAGCATCAGAGCAAATCCTGGAGAAAATCGTTGTTAGAAGATTGAACATGTCATCCGGAATTTGAAAGGGGTCAGAGACTTGAATGGTTCCCGAAGGAAAATGAACCCATCGCGTCAAAGACGCGTCGAGAAAGTTTGCAGAAAGTTGTGCATCATAGGGAGGATAAACGAAGTCGAAGCTCACCCATTAGAAGACCGGAGAATGAGCGATACCCTAGCAACGTTGCAGTTGCAGTGTCCGTAAGATCGGTAGTGTCGGGCCAGAATTCCAGTCACATGTTTGAAACAGAGGATTGCGAAGCTGCGGAAGGAAGAGTCGTTAGCATCATTGAACATAAACGTCAATCACATCTGAACAAATTGAAGTCAGTATAAAAATCGCGTTCGTCTCATGTGCTTAAATGCATCGAAGTGAGCTGAGTTTACGAATAATTCTCATCAAAAAAAGGCGCAGAGCGGAATCGACAATAATAAAAACACACAAAACTTACCTCAGAAGAAGGCCCTACAAAACACAGCCCAAGTCGAAAGCAACGAGACAAGAGAACGCAGCACAAGCTGAGGGACACCGTAGGCACAGAAAACACGAACGACTACACTGATCACGTTCAAGCTTTTACAGGATCGCTCGGAAAGGAAAATGACGCGCCACCGAGAACTATACAGCTGGGGGATACAAAGTTCACAAATTGAAGCTCCGATAGGCGACGCACAACGGGTCATCGAGGCTGATACTCTGCACGACAAGCTACCGCCCTCAAAATGCAGATTTTCGTCAAGACCCTCACGGGGAAGACGATAATTCTCGAGGTGGAGTCTTCTGACACCATCGACAACGTCAAGGCCAAAATTCTGGACAAGGAGGGGTGCGGGACGAGATTTCTGGTCGGGTTGGATTTGGGCTGATTCTTGCGCGTTTACAGTATTCCTCCGGACCAGCAGCGCCTCATCTTCGCCGGCAAGCAGCTCGAGGATGGCCGCACTCTGAGCGACTACAATATCCAGAAGGAGTCGACCCTTCACTTGGTTCTCCGGTACGTTATTCATCGCCTTTAATAAGAGCTACTTCTGACATACATATCAGTCTCCGTGGCGGTCTCATCGAGCCCTCGTTGAAGGTTCTTGCCTCCAAGTACAACTGCGACAAGCAGATCTGCCGCAAGTGCTACGCTCGCCTCCCTCCCCGTGCCACCAACTGCCGCAAGCGGTCGTGCGGACACTCGTCTCAGCTCCGCCCGTAAGCAGCGCTGTGTCATGTATTCCATTGAGAATGTACTGATTTCCCCTTCAGCAAGAAGAAGTTGAAATAGTCAACTCGATCCTTGGTGTGGGTTTCATATGGGGGCACTTGCTATGGGCGACGCACACAGTTTGCCATGTATTCATGCCGCTATGCAGCTCATGATATTTTTCTTTCATCTGTAATGAATGTGTGAACCCATCTGAGTCGTTCTCACTGCATCCACCAATACGACGTGTATTCTACATCATGAACGGCGTCTAAGGATTTTGTGAAGCCAGACGCGTGAAATTCGTGAACCAGATGCCCACAAGATCTGAGATTACCGCTGACGTGAGCAGTTTGACAAGATTGCAGCAACACCACGGTGGCTGAAGATTTCAGAAATTCACCGTCTTGCCTTTTGATTTCGGCAACACTCCCTTCCACCTCTATCAAACATGGCCAGAACAGGTCGACCTGCTGGTCGCTCAGGTAAACCCGTGCCGTCATCGAACAAGGCGAACGCGGCTGGTTACCAGAAACGCCAATCCCGCAAGGCCAAGGGAGTCGCAGGCCTGTCCTCAGATGTCTACGAATTTCAGTCGCAAAAGGTCAGGAGAAGCAACGTCGCTTTGACTCTTGACAGGGACGAGGAGGAATACCATGGGGGATCGGACGACGACATCGACCGCGACGCGCTGCGAGCACGCCTCATAGGCGAGAATGTGGATAACGAGATGATCGACTCGGATGACGACGAAGAGCTGGACAGTGACGCGGCTTTTGAGGAAAGCGACGAAGATCGCTTCGCTGGTTTCACTTTTCATTCATCGGTACGATTTGCTAGCTTTCCGTCTGGCGATAATTGACCGTCCGTTCTTTGCAATGTGCTGCAGAAACCGAAATCTAAGCCAAAAAAGAAGCAGGAAAAGGCTCGCGCAGTTCGCTTCGCTGATGTTGACTTGAACGAGGACAGCGACGTGGAGGAGGATGCCCCAGACAATGGTCTAGGTAGCTCCGAGGAAGAAGAGGAAGAGGAGGGTGATGCTGACGAATTCATTGACGCTCTGGATATCTTGGATGGGCGTGGGGAAGCTGACTTTGGCGACGACGATGAGGTCGAAGGACAGGGAGGGGGCGAGAAGGGGGAGGCGGGAGGCGGGGAGGATTCGGAGAGCGAAGAGGAACAGGATGAAGAAGTCCTCGCTGCCGACGAGGATATTTCGCTATCTGGTGACGAGCAAGAGGGTGATGCCGATGCACTAGACGGCCTGGGTGACTTCATTTCGTCATTAGAAACTGGCAAGAAGAGGAAAGCGGACGATGGGGCTCCTGCCGAGGACGCCGCTCGTCGAAAGCGCAGGATAATACAGGAGCGGACGGAGGCGGGTGCTGAGAATGAGTTTGCTACTCAGGCAGGTATGTACTCTCCATTACATGCACTTTCCAAATTCCTGAATTCGACATGTCCACAGGATCTTCAATGTTGGACTTGGACGATTTGCTCGCGCCTCTGGCTTCTCAGTCTTCAAACATGCTCTCACTTAAAAAGTCAGCGAAGGCCTTAACCTCATCGCGGACAGGTACGAAGCTCTCGGCCCCGTTACCAATGCGGACGCAGGACCGCCTGGACCGAGAGGCTGCGTATGAGCAGACAAAGCAGGAGGTCGATAAATGGAAGGACACGATGAAGCGTATCCAAGGGGTACGTATCACGTCTGGACGGATTCGCAATTACTCATTTTTGATTTCTAGGCGGAGCATCTCTCATTCCCTCTGCAAGCGCAACCTGCTGGAAAAGTATCTAGTTTAGAGTTGGCCGCTAAGTTTAAGGTATGCCAACGCTGGTTTTCTTCTTACCCTGCCTTGAAGCTCATGGTATATGTAGCCGACTACTGAACTAGAAAGCTCGGTGGATCGCCTCCTCAAGCAGGCCCAACTGCGCGAGGAAGACATGTCCAAGACGGAGGAGCTCAAGATGAACCACTTGTCTGTGGAGGAAGTCGCCGCGCGCCGCGCCGAAGTGCGCAAAGTCCGGGAACTCATGTTCCGCGCCGAGATGAAGGCCAAGCGCGTCGCGAAGATTAAGAGCAAGACGTACCGGCGGATCAAGAAGAAGGAGCGCGAGCGGTTGGCAGCGAAGGTCGACGGGGAGGAGGATGAAGGAGACGAGGAGGTGCGGATGCGGCGGGAGGCGGAGAGGGCGATGGAAAGGGCGACATTGAAGCATAAGAACACGGGCAAATGGGCGAAGGCGATGAAGGGACGGGGTGAGCTGGATGTTGATCAGCGCAGGGAGATCAATGAGATGCTGGAAAGGGGGGAGCGATTGAGAAGGAGAATCAAGGGAGACAAAAGTGATGAGGAGGCTGACAGCAGTGACGGGAGCGAGGGCGAGGACGATGGGGGCATTGAAGGTCTGAAGGCGCGGGCCTTCGACGAACTGACAGCTCTGAAGGATGCTCCCGCTGCTACGAGCGGGAACGGTAAGAGCGTGTTCGACATGAAATTCATGCAGGATGCCGCCGCTCGCGAGCAACAGGCTGTGGACCGCGATGTCGACGACTTTGTGAAGGAAATGGGAGACGATGCGACCGAGGACGCGGGCGATGCCCAAGATGCGGACAGTGCGATTGTACATCGCGCCGGTGGTCGCGTCTCCTTCCGCCCAGGCAACCAGGTATGTATAGCAGTTCGCAGCTCGATATGTCCGCTGACCTTTGCACCAGCCCCAGCCGCTTTCTGTACAAACTTTGGCATCTGTCTCCGACACGTCGAGCGTGACACTGAAATCCACCGACTTCGCACCGCTTTCAGCCTCATCGAATGTCCCGGGATCCACACCCGTCTCTCCAACACCGGAAACTCCTGCTCCCGACCAAAGTAATCCCTGGCTCACTCGGGATGGACCCGCGCGCACTGGTAAAAAGCGAAGCGAGATTCTCATCTCGAAGGAGAGTAAGGCCGCCGAGAAGTCGAAGAACAGGATTCGCAAACAGAAGGAGGACCATGAGGACGAACGGGCAAAGGCCAGGGAGGATGCAGTCCTGGAGATCAATGTCGACGACGTCCTCACAATTAAGACGACTGAGGCCTCTGCTGGACCGTCAGTCTCGTCTTCCTCAAAAAAGAAGACAAAAGCCGCCTCTGGCAGTGCAGCTGCCGCAGCGGATGACTCCGACTACAACAGCGAGGTCGACGAGCAGGAGAAGACACTAGCCCAGAAAGGGAAGGGTAAAAACAAGACAAACGCAGTCAAAGCCTTCGAGCAGCGCGAGCTTGTCGCCAGAGCGTTCGCAGGCGACAACGTCGTTCGGGTAAGGCAATCATCTATCCGTCTCTCTACCACACGCACGCTCACCATGCACTCCAGGACTTTGCCGAAACAAAACGCCGCGCGATCCAAGAGGACGCACCAAAGGAGGTGGACACAACCCTCCCCGGCTGGGGCGCGTGGGGCGGCAGCGGCGCGCAGAAGCAAAAGCCGAAGCCGCACCTGATCAAGAAGCTCGCAGGCATAGACCCCAAGTCGCGCGCGGACTATGGCAAGGCGCACGTCATCATCTCCGAGAAGCGCGACAAGAAGGCCGCGAAGTACATGGTCAAGGACCTGCCGTACCCGTACACGAGCAAGGCGCAGTTCGAGCGCAGCGTCGAGACGCCCATCGGCGCGGAGTGGAACACGCGCGTTGCGTTCCAGCGCGGGACACTGCCCAAGGTTACCAAGAAGGTGTGTGCCCTGTTGATTCCGTCTTTGGGGGCGGTCGAGGTTGACTGGTTTTCCAGATGGGCACTGTCATCAACCCCCTCGAGAAATTATCGTAGATTGGCTGCGTATGTACGTGGGCCCTACCTTGTAATGTGTATCACGAGCACTAGCATACCACATACTGCACGCAACAGCACATATCTCACTGGATATCCTATCCGCCATATTCATAAACCAGAAAAATGCGATTCCTTCTGTGAATAAGTTGTACACCTGATGTACATCTGATGGCTACATGAACAAGCGTCCGAATGATGGTAAACTTAAAACGATTATGTGGTCGCGGCCTTTACCCACCCTGGCCCATCATCAGACTGATCAGCACATACGAGTTGGCGAGTACCATAACCAGCCATATCGCATAGCCGATGCAGGTTACAACTTTCCCATTGCTGTAATCCAACATCTCCTCAACCGGAGCCTGCTCCGCGTCTGGAACCGGGCCGGCAACGGTGTCGACGTCCACGCTCGAAATTGTGGGCGTCGGCGTCGACATGAAGATATCGTCCAACTTGGGCAACTTCGACGACGGATCCGGAGACTCAGTAGGGATTAGTTCTGGCGACGGCGGTGTCCTGCGCACGGCCATGACTTCCTTGGATGAGGTGAGCCAGATGAGGGGGAAGACGATGAAGGGCAGGACGATCGACAGGACGACTTGCGATGCGACGAGCATCGTGTCGATTCCGGGGCGACCCACGGCGATGGCGACCGTCATAGAGGGAATCAGGCCAAGTAACCGTGTCAGAAGCCGTCGGACGACGGGCTGTATAGGAAGAAACCGGATGAATGAAGATAGATGAGTACCAATGGTCCATTATACATACGGGGACACGCCAGCGAAGAAACCTCTGAGAGACGGTTTGACCCGCGACCGTAGCGATTATAGACGAGCTCTGCCCCGCACAAAGCAGCGCGAGCGCGAATGTGACGGCGGCGCCTACAGGAAAGGGTCAGCCAACGAGCTCGGACGCAGTACGGAGATCGTGACGCACCGGGTCCAACGACGGTTCTAATAAGATCGTGGGCGTCAAACAGGCTCGCTGTCGCATGTGAGCCGTCTTCTCCATGTTCGCCGTAATAGAATACGGCAGAAGCGAGAATGAGGATCCTATGAAGAGCCAATCAATCGGTCGGTAATGCGAAGGATGGAGAAACACGCACATTGAGTTGATCAAAACGGCAAATCCCAGAAGGCTGATGATGATGTCTGCTATGCCATGGCGGAGATGGGCCTTGATAAAAGACTCGGAGTGATTCTCCCGGTCCGCATGACTCTTGGGCTCCGTGGTTGGGTCCATGGGTTCCAGGTGAAATTGTGAAAGGAATTGCCCGCAGCGGTTGCGTATTCGCCGCGCCTTGCGCCGGTTCGATACCATCGTAGTCGACCGACCATCCAGCATGATAGACTCTGGCAGTGGCTCCTCCGGTTGCACCGATACTCTGTCTTGGGTAGCTAGCGCCGAACCAATAAACAAACTGTGGGGCATAACCGTAGCACCAAGGATGCCGACAGCTAGAAACGATTTTGAATACCAAGTCTCTCAAGTAGACTTGTTGACGCGACTCACAGATGTAAAGGGCACCATGTTCGAAGATGGTCTTGGATGGTACAAACCCATCAAAGGTATCCCCCCAGTTGACATCGATTTTTGAGATGATAATGCACATACAAATAAGGACAGCGATGACCTGTCGGCGCTAAGGTCTGGGTGATAGGGGCTAAGAATAGACTAGTCTACGTACCAGAGCGGCAATTATCAGCTCAAACGTCTTCACGGGCCGACCACGGAGCGGGTCCTTGAGCGCGAGGATGAGCAGGACGTCACATGCGGTCAAAAGCGTGCCCGCCCATAGCGGAAGGGAAGGGAAGAGAAGTGTTAACGCAATGGCTGATCCTAGAAGCTCCGCAAGGTCTGTACTGATTATGGCTATCTCGGAAAGCGCATAGAGAGGATAGAGACCCAGCCATCGGAACAGCAGGGTGTGCTTCGGGCGGTCGTGCAAAAGTAGCCGACAATGTGAAGCTAAATCTATCAGGATCAGATAGGACTGGATGAGTGCTGGCTCACAAGTGGCATAGACACGCGAGACTCACCGAGGCCTGTTACAATTCCTAATTTGCTTGCCAGGCTCTGCAGGATGTACGGCATCAGAAGGTGCTCGTGAGAGCGGCGTCTCAAAGCTCACCTGCAAAAATATGGCAAAGATTCCAGCCAGAAGGACGATAAACAGGAGCTTATATCCGAATTCGGATCCTGCTTGGAGGTCGACGCCCCAGTTTCCTCTGCAAAGGGTGGAACGGAAGTCAATGGTGGTAAAGGTAATGGTGAACTGATCTCACGGGTCAAAGTAGGCGACAGCGCAGACGATGCCGACGCCGGTATGTCTGGCGGCGTGATGCCAGGCCACTCTGGCAGTCTTCTTGAATCGAAAGAGCCATTTGCTCGAAACCGCGGGCCCGACGCCGTCAGGGATGTTAGACATGGGACTGTGAGAGGCGAGACGGGGGGAAGGTGACGACGGGATGAGAGGACATGAAAGAGTATGGTAGAGTATATGACCGAACCAAGGGAGCGGATGAGGAGGAGGTCAATCCGAGGGAGCGGTACACGGTAAACATCATCGCGTCCCGAGCTGGCCACCGCGCTCTCCAACACAGCTTCCGATCTTCTCCGGTCTCACCCTCTCTTTCTTCATCGTTGTAACTTGCATCTTTTGCGACATCTGGATGTGCATGTCGTTGGTTTGTTTGTGGCTCTCGTCACCGTTCTAGTAGCAGTATCACTATACCCGGGCGCTCGGTCAACGCCGACACCCCGCTGGCATCCAAGCCACCGGTCCTTCCCTAAGTCTTTCGTCCTCATCTTTTCTATCAAGCACACCGAACATGTAGAGGAATCACTTAGAAAGTCGAGTCTCCTTCTAAATACCGGCTTTCCTGATACAAAAGCGAGAGAAATGGTCTGGGCATGCCAAGTGTTGCTGTCATCCCTATCGTCCGACATCACCGACAGTTAGGTATCGATGTGTAGATATTTGTTCCATTTTCGCTGTCTTTCCATGGTACCGGTTCTGCACCCTGTCGACCCAGCCCGACGCATCGACCCGTCAAACTGCTTCCGCCGCGCAAATCGATTCCGTGCTGCGCATACCGCACACTGACGCCTTGCCACGACGGATCCCATACCCGCTCTACTGGACGCTTGGTCAACGTCAGGGGCTTCCGCACCGACGCCGCAGCGTTGCGCTTTCTCAGCGTACTGCCTTCGTGTGAGCATCGTCTGCACCGTTATACTCTTTGAGCTGGTCTTTGATGCACGTTCTTCCTGCCTACAGCGATGTACAAGGTTCTGATAGAGGATGCATTTAAATCTTCGCTTTCATCTTCGCGGCTGTCGCTGCCAGCTCTTCCTTCTCAGGCTTCTTCTGCTTCCATACCTCCTCGCTCAGTAGCAAGCCCTCCTTCTCGTTCGGCTTCGGGATGACATGGAAATGGACGTGGTCAACATGCTATACCAAGAGTCAGAACTCGCCATATTCGAATCTGTGAAGAAACTTGCCTGGAATGCCATTTTCCCGTTGTTCTGCGGAAGTTAATCGTCGAGTGAATTTCTCAGTACAAACGGTGACTGGCCATACCTGGAGTATGTTGTATTGCTCGACGCCAGTGGACAGCGCTACCTTCTTAGCGACAGGAAGGATATCGGCCAAGTACTCGTCGGGGAGGTCTCCAATCGTCCTGGCATGATCTGCTCCATATGTCAGTTTTGACGCGTCCTGGAAAGAAACTAAGCTCTGACACTTCGGGATGATCTGAGTGTGGCCTTCGGAGATGGGAAAGATATCCAAGAATGCCAGACTAAATTATCAGAAAGGTCAACTTCTGATTTGATGATTGCGCGGCTCTTATGCAACGAACGTGTACTCTGTTTCATGGACCTTGTGGCTGGGGATGGTGCCTACAGAGGTTTATCTGTTTATCAAGCTCTAACATCGCAACGCATCTCGACATACCTTTGACGATAAGGCAAAATGGGCACCTATCACAGACCAGTCAAGTTCAGTAAGTCACAGCTCAAAGGAGTATCCCCAGAGCTTACTTCTCGTCTACTTTCACGGAAGACATCTCGTTTGTTAAGCTGTAGATGCTGGGTAGTCAGAGTGGTTGGAGTGGTTAGAAGACGATTACGATGACCACAACTAATCGATATCGGCGCTAAATACCCTGCCACTGCCTTGTCGGATATGGTGTCGATCGCTGCGCCTGCTTCTCATGATCTGCAAGCTCGGTCCTACGCACCTTGGCCGAGCTCAGCAACGGCGGAGACTACGCACTTGACACGGCTTTACATAGAAGAGCGCCAGGTCCTCAAATTCCGAGTCAGTGTCCGGATCGTTAGCGTTGTTCACTCACTGCTTACTCCCATGCTTGTGAGGTCGATCTACTCCTTGTGATTTCCTAGGACGGAGGATAACATCGCTGAGCGCCCCGGACTACGCCGTGGTCGAACATATCTCGCCGAGAAAGGAAAGTTGCTGTTACCTTTCTCGTACCACGTCGTTAGCACAATATCCCGTCACAACTCAGCTCATCCAGCCTGAACTACGCATACACAGGGAGAGAATAGGATCAGCATGACGCTGGCATCCCCCCGCAGACTTACCGCCGAGGGCGACGAGTACACGCTAGAAGTCTGCGTCGATTCTCTCGAATCCGCCAAAGAGTCCGTCACGATCGACTTGCCTGTACAGCTAAGTCTAGTAGACCGGTGACGTGCTCATGCACGAGACAGCGGAGGGACGCATTTTCAAGCTGCTGCTACTTTCTAGGCGGTCACCGGCCTACGAGTCTGGGCCAGGGGGCATGCGTTTACTTGACCTGACCCCATGTTTCTCACAGAGCTGCGAAGGGGTCCGCCAACCGGCTCGAGCTGTGCGCAAACCTTGGAGTTGGAGGCGGCACGACCCCCTCCATGGGACTTGTGCGAGCCATCAAGAGAGAGCTGCCTGACATGCCGATCATGGTCTGCTCGCCTCCGTATCATGGGCCCCGGCACACCTGAATCCGATGATAACGTGCAGGTCATGATTCGCCCGCGTGTCGGCGACTTCCTATACAGCCCGGACGAGATAGACGTTATGTGCGAAGACATCAGGGCATTCAAAGAAATTGGCGTCGATGGCGTTGTGCTGGGCGTGCTGGATGCGGACGGCGATGTCGATACCGTCAAACTACGAGCGTCTGTGCCCTCACGTCTCTTGTCGCGTCTATCGTGCCTAAGCCTTATGGATGTGCAGTTTGGTTGATGAGGCCCGGCCTCTGGAAGGTACGTGCGCGTCTGGCACCGAGCAGGAGGTACCTGAAACCATAAGCTCTACCAGTAACCTTCCACAGAGCATTCGACCTATCGCGAGACCCGTTGCAAGGTGGGCGATATCCCTAGTTCAATGCGTAGACCTTCTCTCATAAAACATCACTGCCCAGCTCTCGATCAAATCAGAACAGTACCAGGAATCACCCGCGTACTAACAAGGTCTGCATCGACCCTTCGATTGCAGCAACGATAGTGACATTGACGCTGACAACGACCACAGTGGGCAAGGAAAGACGGCACCAGAGTCTCTCCCGATGTTACGGACAATTGCCCAGAACGCATCTGCCAGGGGCGGGCCGATCATCGTCCCGGGCTCTGGGATCAATAAAGACACCGTGGGCGGTCTGCTTTTCTTGCGGGAGCTCCACCTCAGCGGCGGCGCGTGGGTCGAAGGAGGGATGTCGTGCAGAAGGGGTCATATGGGGATGGGCGCCAATGGCGCAAACGAGTGGAAGGTGTGGAGAACTGACTGGGAGAAGGTGCGGAGTATCAGGGATGTTTTCAACCAAAGGAGCCATACCTAGTCAAGGCATGCACTGGAGGTTTACAGAAGCGTTGTATAGACTGGAGGTTTACAGAAGCGTTGTATAGACTGGAGGTTTACAGAAGCGTTGTATAGACTGGAGGTTTACAGAAGCGTTGTATAGACGACGGTTACTTGTCAAAAGCTAGCAAAAAGGTAACAAATCAAGTGTATAAGACGATTTAGTTGGCAGATAAGTACATTTACCAGTCTAGAAAACGAAGTGCACTATTCGCGCAAAGTAAGCAGATATAAATGAGACCAAGTATACGCATCAGAATAGTAGCTTCACAGCGCTGGGGGGAGGGGCCCCAAGCCGTGCATGAGCATCGAAAGTATCGGGTCCGGTATGTTCATATGATGGTTGCCGCCTAGCCCGGGCACATCCTCGTCATCTTCTTCATCCTCGTCGTCAAGCCCATCATCTTCCATGAACGGATCCGATTCATCATCGCTGTACCCCTGCTCGCGTCCGTCCCAGGTGACCGTCGGCACGAGCTCGCGGAAGCGGTCGACCATATCAATGTCCACCTCGCATCGCGAGATGACGAAATTTTGGATGGGGAGCCCGAGCTCGGAACGCGCTATGATAAAGTCGCAAAACAGCATGCATAGGTCGTCTTCGAGCAGATCGGTCTCGATGAGCGCTAGGGTCGTCAGCTGTGGGAAGAGTAGGCTTGACAGTGACTCCTCATCTTCCGGCGAGGGTTGAATCTGCATCTTGTCGGTCTCGTCCACGGTGTTCTTCAGCAGACTGTCCGCGACCGTGTACAGGTAACCTCCGACCAGAGTAAATCTCCTCAGCTTCCGCCACGGCACGCACATTCTCCAGGAAAGGAATAACGCGCGCTCGACATCCTGGGCAGTAAACGACTCAATGTCCTTGATGGGCAATGTCATGGTGGTGTTCTCGAAAATTTTGGCCTCTGCTCCGAAATCCCATCCCGTCTGTGTCGCAGTAACCGTGAGCGAAGCTCTGGAGGTGAACACGGCCGCAAGTAGGGCAATCGGGTTGTCGATCGGGTGGTCTCGATCAGGTTCATTGAACCCAATGATCTTGACCATGTTGTGGCCACCCGCGAAGATAAGGCTCTTGAGCGGCCCTGGATCATGTGCTCCATGACAAAGCTTCGAGAACAGAGGAAGTATGGCCATGACGTCTGCAGCGCTCTCGAAAGTCGACGTGCAGTCGGCGTGGACTCTACGCAAACTGGGAAGGTTAAGGTGGTTCAGTGCATGGGCTATGCGCATGGCTTCTGTGGATAAGTCGAGTGATTTGAGGTGCGGAAGAGTGACGACACGATCCGGAGCAGCTATAATCGCGCAGTCCATCGGGAAAAGGGGAGTAGCATCATGAAGCATGAGCTCCTCAATGAAGGGCATGTTGGCAAGAGCATCTAGCCACTGATCACGTGTGGGTCGCGAAATTGGCGAGAGGTCGATGATCTCGAGGTGCCGTAGGGTCCTGAATAACGGAGAAGACCACCTGATGTCGCACTTGGAGACCTCCAAGTGATATAGATTGGGAGCATTGCCCCCGAATAAGTTATCTGGAAGCCTGATTGGTTTGTTGTCGGATATGGGGAACTCAGATACGGGGAACTCGAGGAATGAAACTTTGTCGTTGTGTAACCCAAGTCGTTCTAGAACAGGTGCGGTGGGTGGCAGATCTTGGAGTATCTTTTCGAGTACATAGTGGGGGCCAAAAAGACGCAAATCAATAGCACGAGACGAATGCGGGAGCACCAAGTGCATGGCGTTGATCTTGGTTTTCCGCGACTGAGCTGGGCGGAAATCTGCTTCTATCTGGAGAGGGGCCATCTTTGCGCGTGCTAACATTTGTTGAGCACAATCAGTGGACGAGAAGTCGATACGCGTCCATAAACGGGGATGCTGGAGAGCGATGTCGCGCCATTGACGACAGACATGAGCAACGGCCATCCATGTAAGCCTTTTCTCGTCCTGCCGGCGAGGATAGGACAATGAAACGACGAATGCGAAGATTAGGGCAATTGTCTCGGGCGGTAGATGGAATATGGGGGCGAGCGCATTCCGACGTGCTTTCAAAGACAGAGTGGTTGTTTGCAGACGCTGCAAATCGGCGTCGATCTGCTGACGCAGAGTGTTCGCTAAATTGTCCGACATTTCGGAGCGAAGTAGAATGTGCTCTGACAGGTGCACATTGCTAGTTAGAGGTAAACGCGGACTAGGCTCTCGTAAAGACCCACCGAGATGGATTGGACGCAAGAGCTACGTCCTGTGAGGTGACTCGACCGCCTAATCGATAACTGTGATAAGGAGTAGTAGGTGGTGGATTATGGTGCAGACTGACAAAGGTCCAGGATGAAGGAGCAGAAGCGAAAGCTCCCACTGGCAACGCGTCGTTAGTCGCGCATGTGACAGGTCACGGTGTGATGGTACGTGACTGACGATGTTTGGCAACAAAACTCGCAGCTGAGGCGAGGCGAGAGAACGCTCATTGTGTAGCGACTCCAGACCCTTGTCTACAGATTGCAGGCGAGCTTGTATGATAGTTGCTTAATTGTCTGCGCCGAGAAGATGCACAAAAGTCACACCCATTCTAATCACGTGATTTTGGGTGACTTGGCGTCACGACGCGGCTGGCAGCGTTGAGCGGGCGAACAAGGCCCGCCTCAGTCACGGAAACTCATACACAACTCTGCCATTCATTCAGTCAGTCACAGAGACTCGCCGACAAGCGATAGGTTGCAATGTCCAAGAGAGAGCTCGAGAAACTCTCATCCACAGTCGATGTCGACGCCCCGCGCGCCAAGCGACGCAAGGAGGCCCCGGCGGCAACGCCTCAGGACGATAAGCAAGACGTCAAGATGGCCGAAAGCACGCCGCCAAGCGACGCAAAACAGAGCCAGGAGAGCGAGGTTGACCCCGAAAAGCTAGAGCTAGTGAAGGAGCAAGGGCTCAAACTGTGGCAGGCCTTGAAGGACGCGGTAGACAAAGAGTGCGTGACTTGATACTGCATGTAGTCGCGGTTTAACCACCGCCATTCGCTTCGCTTTGTCCATATGCTCACACATCCTTTCTTTTCTTTCGCCATGTCGCTGTCTCGGACTTTACAGTGGTCGGCATCTGGCTCACGACTTCCATCGGTTGCCCTCAAAGAGGCTTTATCCTGACTACTACGAGATGATCAAGCGACCTATTTCCCTCGATGACATCAAGACCCAGCTAGAGTCAGGCGCATACACGAATCTCGATGCCGCGAAAGTAGACTTCGAGCTCGTTTTTCGCAATGCCAAGCGCTATAATGTCAGGGACTCTCAGATCTGGAACGATGCGAAAGCATTACATGTGCGTCATTATCAACGTGCTCTATTTAATGATGTCGCTGACCGCAGCGGCTTCGGGTGGTTGTGGTATGTAGAAAGTTGTTACGAGCGAGTACAAGCGCATGACAGGCATCGGGAAGGATGGTGATACTCAGCAAGACGATGGCGGCGGAACTGGTGATGAGGGAGCCCCGAAGAAGAAGAAAGCTCCAAGCATGAACCGTCTCCTCTCATCTAGACTCGACAAACTGGTTGGGAAGACCGATGACAAGTGAGTTTGAATTTACTTCTAACCAACGGCCACTAAGCACATGCAGTGGTGATGCTTTGGCTGGTCCGTTCATGGAATTACCATCGAAGAAGCAGTGGCCCCTCTATTACAAGACAATCCAGAAGCCGATGTGTTTTGAGACGATCTTTGTTAGTAGCTTCATGTTTTTCCTTACGACTTATCTCACACTTTTTTGAACAGAAACATCTGAAGCGCAAGGAGTATCCCAACCCTACCGCCTTTGCCGCAGATGTCGAACTCGTGTTCTCAAACGCATTCCAGTTCAATGAGGATCATACACCAATATGGGAGTCTGCCCAGACACTCAAGGTATAGAATTTTCTCGGTGAGATGATGTTTCAGAATTGCTGACCTGCCCGGCCAGAAATACTTCCATAAGCTCATGTCCGATCTCCCCGAGCCATTCGCCATTCCTCAGTATTCTCCCGCCAAAGATACATCCGCTCCATCGAACGGGAAGATTAGAATCAAAGTTCCAGTCCCAGGCCAGAATGTGCTTGCGCCGATTGCGAAGTCTGGTAAGGGTACAGGTTCGGCGACCCCTCTTATGCTGAAGGTTCCCGCCGCGAACGGTGCTCATGGCCACCTTGCAGGCAAGGCCGTCGCTGCGTCTACCAAGCCCACACCTTCTGCGACGCCTGCATCTCTCCCCGCATCTTCTCCACTTGCAACCCTCCCACCTACCACTGCACCTACACCTCAGCATGCGCAGTCTGCCGCACAGTCCTTCAACTATCCCACTACATCCTACAATCCCAACTACGCTCACGCTGGCTATCAGCAAGGCACACCCGCACAGAATGGCACACCAGCCGCTGGAACCTCTGCTGCGACCGTAGCGCCTCCGCCGCCGGCGACACCGAATTCTATGTCGAATTCCCCTGTACCGTTGCCCGCCCACGCACAACATCCACTCAAGTCTGTATCGTTGACTATCATGCCAGGAGGACGCAAGCTGCAGCTGGACCACAGAGATGGGGTCAAGACCTGGGCGCTGCGGCTGGGGCCCGGCGAGCATGGTCTGCGCATCGCGGGCGTGAGCTACCTCGCTGGCAGCGAAGAGGAAGAGAGTAGCGATAGCGAGGAGGCCGAAGAGGAGGAAGAAGCCGAAGAGGAGGGATCGCAGAACAAGGGCAAGGGCAAGCAGACGCGCTCGATAAGGCGTAAAGCGGGAGCCGTGCGTATCAAGGATGGCGTCAAGCTGCCGCCGAAACGGGCTCCTCCGGAGATACAGGCTAAGCTTGATGCCTCCGTGTTGAAGCGGAATACAGAAGACGAGGACGAGTGGGATGTCGACCTGGCTCCTGGCTTGCATGTCCTTCAGCTTGGCGAGAAGGGCGGTCCCGTGTGGAAGGTCTATGTTGACAGGATAGGTCCATAGACTCCGGTGTTCTTGGATTGGATTACATGGATATGGGTCTCTTTTTCTTTGATGTGTATTCTGTTCGATTCGCTTTGCTTTCGCATTTTTATTGGCCGTAAATATCTCTCCTCCATAATTCGAAATTATCAGCGCTGCTGAATATCCATGTAGTGTATAGAGGATGAAGTCCGTGACACAAAGATTCCCTGCTTGAGATACAATGCCCAACACAATCTAGCGAAAAACATAAGTACGCGAACAAAATCACTTCACGCGACAGCCTCCCCAGCGCGCCACTTGTCGACCCTCTTTGCCAGCGGCTCTTCCTCATCTGTCTCGCTTTCGCTCGGCGGCTCCGGGACGTATCTGTTATACCTGCCTGCTTCCTCTCCGCGACTTTCAATGTAGCGCCGCAGAATCTCTTCTCTGTCCACCGCTTGGATTTCGTAGCCCTCCGAGCCGCGTCGTATCCGAGGACCCGAAGCCCCATCGCGAATATCGCCTTCCTCGTCTGAGGATGCGAGGGAGTCGTGGTCGAACGCAGTCTCTTCTGCTTCGTGGTCGGGATGCCAGGGAGGGGCGGCGGCAATACCAGCTTGCCGCCGTTGAGAGGCCGAACGGTGGCGTGCGTCTGAGGGATTGGGTCGTAGATTTGGATTGATGCCGCCGTTCTCGTAGGTCCATGGGGAATCGGGGAGTATCAGTTTATAATTAGGGTCTGGTCGTGCGGTCGGGTCTCGTGGAGGCCAAGCTTCTTGCGGCGCGATGTCTAAATCGTATACATGTATTAGCATCAGGCCCTTAGACGGGCAAGAAAGTAGGAAGAAAACTAAGGATGGCGAATGGTGAGTGGGGGCTTACAATAAGATAAATATGAATGTGTTCGCCCACCTGAAATGGGCATGTTGCTTCATGGCTCGGGGAACCGGTGGGGGTACCCGTTGTACCCGTCTGCATAGTCTGGTCGCGACAGTTCGATCCACTTACCCTCGCCTTCTGCTAGTTGGTATTTCAGCCCAGTGCCTGGCGGTGCGGTCGGCCAACACCACAGCAGAGGATTCTTGCCGAGCATGGACTCGATGTTGCGACGTCTGCCGATGTTCTGATGATGCGAATTCATATGAGCGGAACTAAAACCTGAGCTCCATGACTCACATAAGGGAACTTGATCTAGAGACAGGGCAAGGTGAGATTGGGAAGCGCTTGCATAACTGCGACATACTTGACGAATTTTCCCTCGCCGGATAAGGGTGGCAACCTTTTGCTTCTCCCAACCTTCGATAGTCGTGGAGTTTCCAAGAAGGCAGTAGAAGTGATACAAGCTAGGGTAGATAATTTAACCAGATGAAACAGGGCAGCTAACATGACGCGTGAGGAATACCTGAATCCCCCGACCATCAAAAGAACGGGTACGCTGGTCACATAGTTGAGCACGATAAAAACGAGCTCGGATCCTCCTGGAGCATCCTGCAGATTTCGAACATTGATTAGCTAATTCGTTGACGAAGATGTGGAACCCACGTAGTACGGAGAGCGCATGGCATGAAGAACGCGCTTTGTGACCATAGTTACATGGTACGTGCATGCAATATCCACGTAAAATAGAAAGCGTATGAAATGACCGTAATTGAAGTAACCGACGCAGTTATTGACCCAAGGACAATGGTGGTCTATCACTTTCGGTGAGCGTGTCTGTTCCACAATAAAAACGGAACGACCAACCCATTCGAAGAACACATCTTTGTGTTGATCAGAGACTGGAAGCACAAGGGATGAATTAGCATATTACGCACTTCTTGCACTCTTTGCAGTGGTGCGCTCTGGGAGGCTTGTACTTCTCACACATCCGACAATATCTTGGGTGGCCAGTCAGTTTCTTGACTTCATATCCTTCCAAAGAGTTTGTATCTGGTTCCTACTCGTTGCACATTAGAGATGCAACGAATGCCGCGAAAAGAATGCGTACCCATTTGTCCGGGGCGCTTCCAGGATCTGTCACTACGCATAGCCAGTAGTTCCAGAAGAGCATGCCTACAAGTAAGCTAGAGATCCTGTGAGTTCCATAGGTACCTTGCTTCTATTACAGGGACTTACTTGAATGGTGCGAGCAGGGTGATCAATTCCACAGACAGCTCGCGGCCGTACCAAGGCCAAATAACGAATATTTGTGAGGAATAACTAATGAATGATATAAGACATATAGTCAGGCCGACCACTATGCGTCCCAAGAGGCGACCCATGTCGACTCTGGGATAGATGGTGAGGGTCGAGGTATAATTGTGTGAATGGATAGCCTCCGCGCGCCGGGACTCGTTGCTGACGCGCCGACGGCGAGACGCGCGCTCCGGAAAAGGAAACCCCGGATTTTGCAGCCAACTCATTCCTTCTTTCCGACGCTTACAGGCCGGCCTCGCTGTTGTCCTCGTCATCCTCGTCGCTGCAGACGTTCGCCTCGCTTCAGTTGGCAACGCTGGAGACATGTTTTACCATGTAGAGGCCCAACTTCTCCGCGCCTCGTCCAGGGGCATCCGCCATTCGTCCAGCTCAGCGCCCCGGATGGCCGCGGCTGCTACTGCTACTGCCCAACAGCCCTCAGCGCCAGCAGCTGTCACTCAGCCTTCTTCGAGGCGTCCGACCGCGACCAGTCTCGGTGGAATCATTATCGGTATGCGCTTTATCTCATGCTCGGGAACTCTTGTAATTGACGTTGTGCATCCTCACACAGAAAACATCCCAACGGGTGTACCTCCTCCGCGGACTTCCAACCAGAACAGAGACAACCGGACCCGAAACACCCAGCGCAGAGACACTCAGGCCGGAGGCAATCAGCCCAGAGACAACCGTCCCAGGGATAGCCGTCCTAGAGATAATCAGGCCCGTGACAACCGTCCCGGAGACAGCCAGGCTCGCGACAATCGTCCCAGGGACAATCAGGCTCGCGAAAACCGCCCCAGGGATGCACAGGCTCGCGACAACCGTCCCAGGGATGCACAGGTTCGCGACAATCGTCCCAGAGGCAACCAGCCTAGAGAGTTTCGCCCCAGAGACAACCAGCCCAGTGACGCTCGTGTTTCCGCTCCTAATGGTCTGTGATCCATGTAGCTTTAGCTTTTGATGTATATCAATTGACGAAGTCCCTTTAAGACGGAAGCGCGCCCCGACGGTGGAACAACCAGAATCAACGGAGCAGGGCGCCTAGGATGAATCTTGGGTGGAAAGATGATTTGGTTCCCAATAGCTTTGCCAGCCGCCTCATATCTCACTCCCAAACCCTCCGTTCGACTTCGGCCACTGAACAGGCCTCTGTCACGGACGAGTCCTCCACCGCTAGTCAAGCCCTCGCCACTGACCAAGCCCCCGCCAATGGGCGAGCCGCCGTCGAAGAAATTTCCTCATCCGCACCAGCTGAACCTCGAGTTAGGCTGATCAACCAGGGACGGAGGGAGAGAGGCGATCGCCAGCATGATTCTCGGAACCAGAAGTCTCATCAAACCGAGAATCAGGGCCGTGACACTACTCAAACCCCCGTCGCCGCGGAGAAAAGAGGCAAGAGCAAGAACAGGGCTCCCTCTGGGAACAATGCAGTCATCGACTCGAAGATGCAGACACTCGAAGACACAGACTTGTCTACGCTCTTCGGCGGTCCCGTCTCAGTGGATCACGTCAGTCCTCGCATAAGAAGCACCCTCGCGCGCACTGCGGGCGACTACTCTCAATACCTGTCCCGACGCGTCGCCCTCGGTGCGACGGGGAAGCTCGGGATCAAACCCGTTAGCTATGCTCGCCATGTCCTGGGTCTGAGGAGGGATGTCGGTTTAGGGCAGAAGCGACAGGCGCTGCGTGTCATTGGCAGCTTTGTGAAGGCTAAGCCGACGAGCAGTGCGACGGCGAGCGCTTAATGCTTTATTACACTACCTTTCACTATAGTACCTATTCCCTTGGGGACTTTAGTTACTCGCCGTTCACAAATAGAGATAAAATAACAAGAGCCCCCGCAGCTGAAGTAAAGGAAACAACAATACAGAATACACTAAGCATAGAATACCACCAAGTGATGATGAAAGAAACACAGGCCCATAGCACCACCACTGTCAAGCTAGCTCAAGATCTCCTCCACCGCTACATCCGACCTCGCGTATGTGGCCGACGAACCGTCATATGGGAATGGGAAATGCCCGTAGTCCTGCGAGGACATTGGCGAACCAGGATGCTGCAACCAGTGCGGAAGCTCGAAGTCGCGAACTTGCTCCAGCTCCTGCGGTATCCTCACCCCAAAGGCATCAAAAGGCCGCCGCCTGTTGCCGCGCCGTCCCGCAGAGGCATCCGCCTCGCGGTAGGCGCAGATGACGAGCTGGCATGGCTGGCGGCGGCTACTGCGGGAATGCGTGGTTGTGCTTGGGGACTGGAGCTCATCCTCCTCATCGTCCGCGCTGCCGACAGAACTAAGTCTGCGACGGCGCTTGCGAGGACGAACTTCAGTTGAGCTCACCGACACGGCTCCAGCTGGAAGGAAGGTCCCGTTGGACGCCCGTGGCCGGCCTCCCTTGCGTGGTGGACCGGGTGCCGAGATCGAGGTGCCGTAGACAGTGCCATATCTCGACGGGACAGGTTCCTCGTCGGCCGAATCCCACGCGTCGGGCGTAGCTGTACGCCTTGCCGACAGCGATTTGCGCGCGACACCCTTCCCCTTCAGATTCTTCGGCGAAGTTGGCTTTGGCGGGGCTGACGCAGTGCTGCGCCCCATACCTGCTGGCCAACGGATGCGAAGCTTCAGCTTCTCCTGGGGCGGAGCGGGCTTGACTTCCGGCTCGCTCTCGTCCAATTCATCGATTTCCTCTTCCGCCTCCTCGCTTTCCTCCTCGTCCTGGACGCCCTTCCCCCTCGCCTTCAGATATGGTCCAGCAGGTTCCACTGAAGGGACTTCGCTTAGCTGTCGCCCGTTCTTCTCTATCGTCCGTCCGTGGTCCGGATTGAGCAAGGTGCGGTAACGCGCTTCGAGGGTGTGGGCACACTCCAGCATCAGGTCCTTCCTCCGCTCGGCTTCTCTTGCAGTGGAGTCCGAGGAATAGGATACAGGTTTCTCGTCGGACACAGACTCGGGCGCCAAATCAGGGATCGTAAGGAAGCCAGATGCATCCATGGCGCGCAGCTGGTCGATCCGCTCCTTGAGCTTGTAGTGCTCATGCTTCAGCTTCTCCTTCTCTCGCAGTCGTTGCCGCTTCTCGAACGTCTCGTATTTCCTGTGACGCTTCTCGTATGCCGCGTCCGACGTGTCCGCGCTCTCCTGCACGACACATTATGACATCAGTCGTGGGCGTAGACATATAGCAGAGGCAACGCACCTCCTCGACATGCCCTCGTGGCCGGAAGCGCCCTCCAACGGTGGCATGCTCGGGCAGCGTGGTGAACTCCGGCGTCTGGATTATGAGCTGCTCTCTGTACGCCTTGAGCACCTCGGGCTTATCAAAATAGCGGTCATAGGCCGACGCATTGAGCTGCAACTCAAACGAAACGCCCGAAGACGTCGACGGGGCGAGCTCCGACTTCGTGGTGAGCAGGAGCCGCGTGTCGGCCGGAATCAAGGGTTCGTTCTCGTCTGCGTGCAGTACATATGTCACTGTCGGTAGATACAGGCGGGAGGGGAAACCACGCACGTTTGCGCTTCAGCGTGTCCAGGATCATCACGTCCGCGTCGCAGCTGCCTACGCCCGGGCCCCCTCGCCTGGACCGCGAGGGGAGAATGCGCTTCTGGCGTGTCTGGACGCTCGTGGTCGGCGTCTGCGCAGGCGTAGGCGTGGACGGGCCTGCCACCGGGGTAGCCGGGATTGAGCCCTTGGAGGACATCCTCTCCTGCGCTGTGGAGATGAGCGTCGTAGAAGCGACCATGGTGAGCCGGGGAGCACGAAGGGCGGGGCGCTGAGGAGCGACCAGTCGCGACGTCCGCGAGCCAGCAGAACTTCTTGCCAACCGTCGGGATTGCCAAATTCGGAAGGCGGCGGGAGCTCCGTCGTCGGGACCGAGGTGCTGGTCGCTGTTCAACGTGCGCGCGCGCCTCTCAAGCCGTTCGCAGATGTTGCTAAGATGATCAGAGGGGAAGAAGACTAGTTGGATCCGGACGCTAGAAGTGTATCGTATCTGTCGACTTAACGCCTGAGAAGCCCATCAATGGCACGGTGCGGTTCACGTGTTTGAATGGATGTTGTTCATCACTGCTCACTGTCTTCACACAAGGCTTTCAAAGATGAAAATGCAGAGATAAACTCGAGAGAAAGACAACAAGACCAGCGCAGAACCGCGCATAAAGACAGGATATATGTATTTATTTTTGCAATATTAATGGTAGTCATCAACTATGCTCGCCATTCTGACCATTTCCACTGGAATAATTCCATTGCCCTGGCCATCCATCGGTGGCTTCGCGATTTTCATACTCGCCCGTGTTCGGACCGTACTGCGAATACTGCTGGTGCTGCATGAAGCCCATGAACCCGAGTTGCGAAGCGAACCGCGGATTGATGTGAGGCTGGACATATGACTGAGGCTGAGGTGCCCCAAACATATATGGTTGCTGTGCCTGGGGCTGATACGCTCCATAGGACCACTGCGGATTTGGGGGAGACTCTGTCGCTACTGGCGAAGCTGGATAGGAGGACCCTGGGGGGTATTCGCCGGTCGCACGCGCGATGGCCAGAGAGGTTGGGGAAAGTGGGCGAGGCACATGGGAGTTCGGGTCGAGCACTGGTGTCTGGCTTGCACGGCCGTCAGACCGTGCATGGTCTCCGCCGCGCCCCCGACCGCGACCTCGTCCACGCCCACGCCCACGCCCACGATCGCCAAATTCACGACCCCCGCGCGCCGCTCCCCGGGCGGGCTTCGCACCTCGACCTCTGCCTCTGCCTCGACTGGACTCACCAGGCCGAGGCACGTAGGCACCGCCTTCTGCATCATAAGGCGGTCCTGATGTCGAGGCAGCATTACCCTGCTCGGGGATAGAGAGATCCATAGTGTACTCGGACGAGTATGGATCATCATATGGTTTCGGCGCAGGTCGTGAGGGACCTGCCCCAAAGTCGTCATATGGGCCGTGAGCATCGTACGGATTTCCACCATAGAAAGTGTCCGCGACGATGTCTTGGCCGTGTGCTTGCGAAGGTGTCGGCGTAGCATGCCTTGATGAGGCAGCCATAGACGGCTCCCTCGACCCTTGCCGCCTACCAAGGGGTCTCAGTCAAAGGAAAATCTATGATGGAGGGAGGATTTACCTCTGCCGAAGCCTGGCCTTGTGTGCCGCTTCTTCCTCATCATCGGAGAATTCCAGCTCATATTCTGCTGGTTCCTCGTCGTTGACGTTACTCGCGTCGCTTCCCCTTTGGCGTTTCAATTCGCTAAGGAAAACGAAGTTGCTTCGCTGGGGGACATGGAACACCTCTCGGGCAATTTTCACCTTTTCGGGGTCAACGGGGTATTCGTTGGTGAACTTGACTTGATACAGCGGCTGATACGTTGGTCCGAATGTCTCGTACACCTGCATTGATGAGTATATTACCTACTTGCACGGACAATCAGGACTCACATAGCCTAACACCTGCCTATCTTCAAATACAAGCAGCGTCTCGGAGTCCAGCGCTTTCTCCGAGGCTCGATTTTGCACCTGAGACGCGTCGCCTTTAACGATGACAACTTTGTCGAAAATACTCATGATTTCCCCAACTTTCTCCAGCCGTTCTTCTGGACCGACTTCTGAGATCTGGGGGACAAGGATGTTAGCTTCAGCAACTTCATTCTTCGTGCGAAGCGCTGTGTCTGAAGGCTCCCCATCCTCATCGTCGTCTTCATCCATTTTTCGAGTCTTCCGTTCTCGAGAAGCAGGAGCTTTTTTTCGATTGACATCGTCGATGTCTGACTCCGAGTCAGATGAAGACTCAGAGGAGGAATCGGAGGGTTCCGTACTGTGAAAAAAATAA
The DNA here is from genome assembly GCA_003675405.1 of Hericium coralloides. Lineage (NCBI taxonomy): Eukaryota > Fungi > Basidiomycota > Agaricomycetes > Russulales > Hericiaceae > Hericium > Hericium coralloides. The sequence continues at coordinate 888 of QUOP01000224.1, read as the reverse complement.
TGAGTAACTCTATCTCAATCCTCAAGCATAGCACGAACTCTTTTGATGAAGGAGACGCCTCCATCTCTTCCTCCTTCTCCGCGGCTAATACCTCTGCTTCTACTTCATCCTCGCTGTTCGCCTCATCGTCGGAACTGGCGATGTCATCCTCTGCTGCCTTCGCCGGGAACGGTACGCGCTGAGATTGCTCGATGCGACCGACTAGATCCTGAATAAGCAAGAGGTCTTGAGGTATGAGCGCTGGAACTGCGAAGGCCGGTGGGTCCATGGGAGCCAGAAGAGAGTTGGTCTGAAGCTTCTTCCAAAAAGTCAAGCATTCTCCTAAGGCGCCTACCCATCAAATCACGTTTACGCGAGACGCGTCGCCAAAATTTCGCGTCGCGCGTCAGCGTGAGTGCAGCTTGCCAGCACGCACAGCCGACAGCTCAACGCAGCTCACCATGCTCAGAACTGCCCGGGCAGCCTTGCCTTCCCTCCGCCTCTACTCCACCGCACCCCCACCAAAGCCGTCCTTGAAGCTCGTCGCCGAGCTCCGGAAACAGACCGAGGTGTCCATCTCCAAGGCCCGCGAGGCGCTCTCCGCATCCAACAACGACATCACCGCCGCGCTCGAATGGCTGCAGAAGGACCTGGCCGTCTCCGGCGCGCAGAAGGCCGCGAAGGTGGAGGGGCGCACGGCGGGGGAGGGCCTCGTCGGCATCTCGGTGCTCGCGAACGGGGCGGCGGACGCGCGGGGGTACGGCCGCGGCTGCCTGCGCGCGGCCATGATCGAGCTCAACTGCGAGACGGACTTCGTCGCGCGGAACGACCTCTTCGGCAAGCTCGTCGCGGACATCGCGCACACGGCGCGTTCATCTCAGAGCCGAGTGGGGGCGCCCGCGTTTGTGG
>QUOP01000223.1:0-76351 GCA_003675405.1 Hericium coralloides | reverse complement strand
TTTTCTGACCTTCGGTAGCCTACAGACATCCCAACCATTACCGAGCCCTCCAGACTCCCCAGCATCCCACCATGCTAGAACTTCCATTGCCGCGTGCACCTTACAGATTTAAGTTATTCCATCCAGCATACTCAGTGCTAGTTTACAACTAACGCGCACACCTGCGCAGACAAACAGCCGACCGCCTCACCTACACAGCCGTCCTAATATATACTGACGCGTAAAAACAAATATGATAAAAATAAGTAACATGAAAACGTCTCGTAAAAGCCAATACATGCATACCAGCCCGTCTCTCCTACTCTTCCTTAGTGCCCTCGCGGCCTTGCATATATGAAGCACGCCACGACATAACAGTACTAGCCGAACCGACAGCACGCTGCTGCTCGTCGGCTAGGGCTATAGGATATGTCTAAAGTACAGGCTCATCTCACATGCCAGGCAACGAGCAAAAGCTCTTCAAGGTCCGTCGCAGGACCGCCACGCTCCTTTTCCCAGGGTCCTGCGAATCCATTTATATAAGCGTTCGCCTCCACGGGAGACGAAAGACATGAGGAATCACGAGCAAAATATATAAGCGACAGCCAAGCCACCTGAACTTGGAGGGAAATGCACGCACGCGCCGCGTGCTCGCGAGCCCGGCGAGCGGCCTCTGTCAGTGTTGATGCTCACCATGCAGAGCTGGCTGAACCGGCGATCTCCGCTACCGTCAGGAAAGACTGATATCCCGTCCCCCACTGTGGCCGATGCGGTGACGCATATGCGCTGGGCGCACAAAGAGAGCCGAGAGCGAGGCGTTCACCCGTCAAAATCGTAGGCTGAGACGGAGCCGGCTCCGGGCCACAAAGCGATCCGCCATGTTCAATTCGTGGACTGGTGTAGGCACTGCCTGCCGGACAACCGCGGACGTTTGTTCGTTCGCCGTCGGAGCTGAGAAGTGAACGCTGGCCGCAGCACTGCCCTGACGCAGGAACTTAATCTTCCGTCCGCTAGGGAATACGACGGAAGGCGTCCCATCAATCAATGCGGCGCCCCGAACGCCCGCAGACGTCGACGAGCGCCTCCTGGCGCCCCTTGAACTGAAGTTCGTACAATCTCCGTCCTATATGGCCATCGAGCGACAGGGTGAACTCAGCGCGCGTGGCATAGCGCCCGATACCACGCATATGCCACAGCTGCTCCAGGCGTACGCCTGCACGCCTGTCATGCTGTCCTCCAATAGCGGCTAGGTAGCGTCGCTCCCGTGAGCGCGCCGAGTCTTCGCGAATCGCTGGGCGGTATGAGAGACCGAACGACCCCAAACGCTAGATGCGGCGACGGGCGCGAGCTTTTCACGGTGGGGAGTGGTGACCTAGTGCGTGGAGGATAGCTGCCTAAGCTCACGCTGTGCATCCACACCGCAGCTACCGCATTACTCGCCATCTGCCCTGTGGGCTCCAGGCGCATATGAGCCCTGATCATGAAAGGACTGCTGAGGAAACGCTGCGCAGCACGGAAGGGCCATGTCTTAGGGCTGCGCGCGTCCGACCAAGGCTTGGGCACGCGAATGCGGCGGCGTCACTCTCATCGAAAAGCCTGTCTCCCCACAAGCGCAACGGGTCGCGTGAACGTCGGTTGCAAGCGGTGTACCGCGCAGTCTCCAAACTGCCGCGTAATTACTTGAAGCTTGAGAGGGAAAGGCTAAACCGCCGCGTTGACACTCGAGAATGACGGGCGATGTCCTGGGGACTGACTGTCCAACGGTATTCGATCCGTAGACGCCATGGTGCGTGATTGAAGATCGAAAAGGATGCGCTCGGAGGCCTGGCGGTGCGGTGGCGAATGAGCCAGAAGAAGGGGGAATCATGTAACGTCGTGCCAGAGAGATGCACACCGGTGCGGGATCTGAAGGCTGCTAGGCCTGGAGAGAGGCAGGCCGACAAACTGGCTGGCTGGCGTTTACTATTGAACTCATGAAGGAGGAAAGTGCGCGTACTGCGTGAACAACGAGTCTGGAGGAACACCAAAGTGTCCACTGGTGCAAGCACCTCGCAGACAAGCATGCACGCTCCCGCAAAGCATGCCCCTGCGTCAGTACTGTCAAAGCTTGGCTGTTCCGAAATGAAGCCGAAGAGGCAAGCCCAAGCCGAATTTCAGATCCTCTGGACCTAAGTCGGTGACTTATGCCAGCGTGTGTGCGGCCGCGAACAAATGATCTTGGGAGAATCTCTACGCAGCTGATCAATATCCGCATGCTGAGTTCTCCTGCTCCCACTGCTGCAATTCAAGTCAACTTGCCAATCCGGCCTACAACGAAGGACACGAAGATACTAGATAGAAATTGCAGCGAGGATTAAAATACTCATAACCACTTAGCACCTGATAAGATCAGCGCTCTTCTCATCTCGGATCCCATGATCTGTTCCCAGATTACGTTCCCACGCCCTCCCAAACCTCCAAGCATTCTCGACGCGTCATCAGCGATTCGATTTCTGCGAGTGCGAGCAAATTACTGCAGTAAAACGTCTCCCCTTGAGAGAACTTCGTGACAGCAGAGCCTGTCGATTGCGGAGCGTCACGTGTGTGTCGCGCAAATATCCCTCAACCGCCCGCGTATAGTCACCTCTAAACTTGACCGTACCGTAGACATTATTTGCTGAATGTGCCTGGCCTCCGCTGCGTTAAATGCTGCCTGACGGGCGTATCTGTGCTCATGGCTTAAAGACTGTCCCCGAGGCTCAATGCCGAGCAGAAGCTAAAAAAGTTGCGCAATATAAGACCTCCAACCCGAGCTTCTAACGTAGAACCACATTCAGCAGGCATGAGCTGCCAATGTCGCCAGCCTGCTGTCCGCCCCTTTCTCTGCGTGCATCATAAGACTCTGCTATTGAGTTCCGAGGAAACTTGCACTTACGAACTGAACGATACGTACGCGCGTCTCCTGCACAACTCTGACTGCGCCCACTAGCGCGTTGTCACTCTGTCACAAGCCCCACGTGCCTATCAGCGTAAGTGCAGTGCACCATCTTCTTTACCGCTCAAACCCAAAAACTGCTGACAACGTGCTTGTACACGCTTGCGCTTCCAAGCACAGCGTAAGCAACCATAAGCGCAAAGCATCTCTTCACTTCAAGACATGTAGTGTGATTGCATGTCTACCGTGAATAAGTGGTAAAGCCACAAGACCCTACCCACACTGACTACTACACTCCTGACCGGCACAGGCTACCGCCAACTTAAGCATGTGGACAAGCGCCTGAGAGCTCGGTCGCAATACGCCCTCGGCGCAACCGTTGTGTTGCCTGTAAACGGCAATGCGCTCCATCGCAAAAGCGGCGCCTCTTAACATTTGTTGCCCACCAAGCGTTTCTTCTCAAAAGTGGGACAATCCACGTACCGGACCGCTGCAGAATTATTTCTTCTCCAAGGCAGACATCTGCGAAAAGCCTCCTGCGCTACACGCCAGGCTCGGCACCGCCTAAATCGGACTCAGCAAGGATCTCAACCGAGCATAGACCTGTCAAGCCACCTCGAGTAGCCACGGCCCGGAGCCACATAGAATGTCGAGACTCAACTGCAACAATCACACAGGACGGTTCGCATTATGAATAATCCACTAGCAATGGCGTCTGCGCCTGTAAAGCTAGCACCTCGTCTCAGAGAGGCGCGAGACCTGGAAGGAAGTTGTACTGTAAGGGTTCATCTCCCCTGAAATCAAGTTATCCGCGCGCGGAAGACGTGTCCACAGCTAGCCATTAACATGCTCCAGCCAAACTCTGGAAGAAATTATAATTTATACTCTAGAGATATGAGTATCGCGAAAAACGTAACTACACGAGAATCCGGGAACGACCCGCGCAAGCGATTTGTGATCGCGTATCGGATGATGTGCGATATTCAATCTACCATCAGGCTGTTAGCCGCCATTGCGCGATTGACGCGTGTCTATAGCATTTGCACAGTGTTCTTGATTCCATGCAAGAGTCCTCATCCTGCGGTTTCAGACAGTGAAGGATAATTGTCAACCTACCTGATAGGCGCAAGTCCTCTGCATCGTCAAGGTAAGAAACCGCTTCAAGGAAACGGCCGAGTTCGGGACAAGGATTTTCGCTTCCCTGATCATCTCTGCAGCCTCTGATCAGCGATTCGTCTGCGTGCCACCGTTCACAGCCAGCTCGACGGCCTCATTCCAGTATCTTTCTCAAGCGCCCAGCACGCCGCTAACCCACCCCCACGCAAACACTGGAGAGTCCATGCCAATCAGGTTCACTCGCCAGTGCGCTGCGAATCCACGATGGAGAAGCTCACACATTTGGCAAACCGCGCATTGCTCGCAGCTCGACACGCTATGGTATAAACTCCACAAACCAACGCGGGGGACGGAACCGACCCGTTTCGCCGACCAAGCCTGATGAGCGCACGTCATCTTAGGTGTGAGTGCTCAATACCCCGCCTGCGCACAACAGTCCTTCATCCCGATCATCTACTATCAAGTAGGTTTTACAGGTCAAAGTGACCTGAAGTGATCATCCCATACGCATAGCCCGGCTGCGTTGGGATATGAACAGCAACAGTCATGCGCCTTCTGTATCGTACCAACCGTAGGCTAACTTGATTTCAACGATATACATAAGAACGATTCGTCCAACAATGTCTCTTCAACTTTCTGCCATATGCAGACTATCTAATCAAAAATAGCATACGAAACTCGTGATGGTTTACTGCCGAAATTCTCCAGCGCTTTCCCATGGCCGTTGACGATTTTCGGACCTCTCAACATTGAGTGACTGACTATATTCCAGCTCCAGATTCCGTTGATTGATTTCATACGAAAATAGCTGACATTCGCATCGGCTCAATGTCGAGCCTGACGATCATTGTAAAAATTTCCATAATTGAAAAACATAAGGTATGTCAGCGTTGGCAATGGATTCATTCTTCAAACCCTTTGCTTGCTCTGCATCAAGGCCCTTTTTCAGCGCCACAGGAAAGATCCGCTCAGGGAAGAGGAGCCGATTCTTCGATCCGCCTCCCATACGTGTACGTTTCTTTGGCCGCGCATGACACGATTCCATCCATGATCTGAATAGTGCCCATTTGAGCACCGCTGTCACAACATGCGCCTGAGTAAGAAGAGCCCTTGCCCGAGAGAGATCTCAGAGACCCCGGTCAGAATTTGCATGCAAAGACATTCAATCTATACGGCGAAGCTTCAACCTGAACGTGCCGCGTACAATCATGAGTCGCCGAACCTTGGGTGAGCTAGGAGATGAGTCCGCTGTTCGAAGTTTCATAGATCTTTGCTTCTTCGCGCGCCGTTCCGCCCCGCCGCATACAAGCAGCAACCGAGAAACCCCAATCCGGTAGCATAGGTTCACCCAAAAACCGCGTGAACTGACTATAGCACTGATAGACCCTCCGCTCCTGCACCGCCTGTGATAGGACAGTTCTTCTTCCCAGCTGGCGCGCTCTTCATATGCAAAATCGTACGGCCGCAGGTGGGACACGCACATTTTGCTGTTCAGCATGGACCAAGCCCAAACTGGGATCATCCAAAACGTATCCCTACTTCCCCACGCGACCTTCTGGCTCATCTCCTACTGCGTTCTTCTGGCGAACAATCGTCTCCGCTGCCATAAACTGCAGGTGCGGCTGCAAACTCAACCAGCACTCGACATGCCTGCTTATGGACCAAGTTTCAGACCTTCGTTTGCAGAGCGTCGCAAGTTCTAGAAATTCACCAGGTTGCGAAAACAAGCTCTGCTAATACAGGGCATTAATATGTAAACCCAATCGTGAGAGCGAAGCGTAAGAAACAGCCAGATGCATGATTCCCCGTTACGTCTTACAACATAGATATATCTCCCTCGGCTTTCTAAAACTGCACCGCAGATGGTTTCAATCATGCAAAATGCGCGCCAGTCATATGACAACCAGCCTTGCGCGAGCGAGTGAGTCGCGCGCCTTGCGCTGACTCGATTTTCACTCCACTAGGCCACGCAAAGATGACGATGACTTTATAAGTCAGCGATCAATAGAGTTCCCATTCCGAGCCTCAGCAGACCCAGGATGTCCGGCTACGTAAAAGAGCTAAGCAGCTAATAATCGAGGATCGCCTGCGCAGATAAGAAGTGTGGCGGCACATCTACTGCCGAGCGTAGCACCTTCACGTGTAGATCTATCACTTTTCTTCAAAGCAAAGAGCAGTGCCTGTTAAACCACCCTACCAAAAATCTACAAACACCATTCCGCTGATAGGCCAGCCTTCGTAAGGGAGACGACAATGCAGTACAACGATTGCTCGCAGAGTCTTCGCGCTTAAGCGTCAAGAGTTCGGCTCTCACTATGATACTGGGCTTAAGCAGCTTTGGCGAGTTGCCAACACAAAATCACCAAGTCACACACCTATGCCGTACACAAACCAACGGGCGCCCTCGCAGGTCGGAACCACACAGCCACTTCCACGCGCCGTCCTAACAATTAGAACGCACGGATCGACGAGTATTCTCAGGCGACCAAGCATTGTAACGCCTTTACGAACACAATTGCTGCGTCTCCGCTCAGTCTGCTTCGCTCTAGTTCACTAGATGCTGCCCCTCCTAACAATCTTTGCCCCGCTCCCTTCCCAACGTGCGACCCCTTGCCCGGCGGTGAAGGCTCCCCTGCCTGACAGGCCTTCTGGTCCCCTCCAGCAGTATGTCTATGCCCCCGAGGCTTGACAGCGAGGATACGCCTGTAAAGCCTCTGCATCAAACACTAATTGCCAGACCTACCGACCCACCTGAGCCGGCAACTCCTCCACGCGCCCACAGGGCCGCCTGCCGATCTGATAGCCGTTTTGGACGCGCTGGCTACCGCCCGCCTCCTGCGGCGCCTGGCCCCTTTGACGCCTCCATCATCTTCAAAGTAGTGCACTGCCGTCTGCGCGCCAAGCACAATAAGCGGCATCCGCAAAGCTACAGCACTGTCTCTCGTTCTTCGGTCCTCCATTTGCGCCTGTGCAAACGGCAGACCTACCCCCGCGATCACAACTCCGATGCCACTCGAGTGTTTCCCTTGCCCAGTCATCCGCCCGCCAAGCACCGTTTTCTGTAGCCCTCGAGTCCGCTTTGAGCGAGCCCATCGACATTCTTCGCGTGCCGCGTCACCATACGGTCGGCGCCCTGTCGACAGGATGTCGGTGCAATAATGCTGATCATCTACCAAGCAGCACTGTCGCCTCACCGTGGCGTCAAGGCAACTAAGCGAAGACCCTGGCGTTTGTCCGATACCGCTGACCAAGCGTGCCGCAGTCGCCACTTTCTAAGCTATCTCAATGTGCGATGTCCCACGTCTGCTCTAGCTTTAGGTGCCGTCTGAAATTTGAAGCCATGAACCAAGACGCTAACTCGAGAGAAAGCTTGGAGGAGCCGACAGGTTCGATCAAGCAAGAAGCTACTGCAGAATGTAAGTCAACAAAAGTTAGCAGGAGAGATCCAGAGTAGAGGCGAAGCTCTCATCGAGTGCAGTCCACAAGGCGCGCTGAAAGCCAAAATCGATGAGAAAGAGCGAAGCATGGTCCCTGGGGGCCGGTGGTTTTCCCGAAGCCACCGAGCGCCGACGTATGTTCTTCAGTTTTAACTCCTCACGTCGACAAGTCCCCTGACGACATTGGGCCTCCATTAGATTGCTTTTCTGATGCAGTTCGAAAGAGTGAATGCAGAAATTCGACAACCGAAAGCGAGCCGTGCCTGCCTGCGGACGGTCAGGGCCTCTCGATCCACCCATGCATCCGTTCACCGCTCGACGGCACATTAGCCCTGCAGTATCCCCGACAATGCTTCGTTGCGACGATCCTAACACGCGAACATGGATAAAGCGGTTGAACGCGCGTGTAAACACTCTCTCGATGTTATTCCATCGAACCAACGCCTGATACCTGCATCTCCGTCGCAAACCAACCAAACACAACAGAGTCCATGCAGATGCTCTGCAGAATCGTGCGTGGGCCATGTTAAGCGCCTGCTCTGGGTACGTCCGAAGCCGCCGACAGTATAACCCTTGTCGCTTTGTGTTCAGCTCGTCAATTCTCGTCCATAGACTCAACAGCGCGCGCTACCAATCGAAGCGATATCCTACGACTTATCACGTCGGCGGCCCGCCCTCTCCGAGCATCGCGCGCATGCTGTCCTACAATCTTGAGACGGATTACTTTACGCACCGATCACGATTACATTCGCGCCGGCCTTCCATCCCAAAATTTACCGGCCTTCCACCCTATTGAGTAGGAGATGTTGTGGTCGAAAATTCCTCCAACTGAAACTATGATCACTAGTGACGTCCTAGTAACTCGCAGAAGTGTTACCAAGCTACGCGCCGCTATCTGCGCTAAGCGCTGTGCAAGCAATTGATTTTCTCACTTTACCACCGCTACAAGAAGCACCCACAAGCATAACAACTGAAAGCGTCTCCCGACGGCCGGCGTTGTTGGCTTTTCGCTTTAGCCAAACTGTCGCTTGCCCTCGGGCGGTCCAACGCTGGTTTCAGCTTCCTATCTCTGTCTCGAAATCCGGGTTCGCCTGGAAGCGAAGTAGAGACAACAACACTGTCGAGTTCGTCGGAACTTGATCTGCGCAAAAGCTTGCCCATACAACTCGGCAAACGGCCGGCTGTATGGATTCCGACGATGACAGATACACGTACCCGTACGCTTGTCTTTCCACCCGCGCTCCCCGAAAGCCTCAACAGCCTCAACACATCGCCAACAATCTCTATCGTACTTCAACTGTACACCACAGGACGTTGCAATGGTATGACAACCATGGAAATCAAAGTCTACAGTCCCCAGCTGCGAAAGACCGAATTACGTATCGTTCGTTCCAGAGGTTGCCGAGGGTCAACGATCATCTCAACGGCTTTATCGTTGTGCAGGGAAGTCTACCCTTCATGCAATGCGCGTGCCCTTTCTCATTTACTTTGTAACCGTAATCATAGAAAGATTCTGAGAATCCCTGCAGAATCGCACTTTAACAGCAACGTCTATGGCGCACTCGGATATACGCCTCCATTAAAAAGAGCACGCAGTTAACAGGAGTGATACAGCCGTACGTTCTATTCCAACACTTTTTCTATCCTGAATCTCCGAGCTTCTTAATGCTATTGAATCAGTGATATTGAGCAGTAGTAGGCTAATCATCATACTCTGTGCGTGCTTCTTCAGCGCTATTCCCGCGCCGCTACGGATCCGACACCATGCCCTCGCGAGGCTCCAGCTCCAAGTCGACCCTCAGCAGTATGCATCCCAGTTAGGCGCGAATCCTCTGCAGGCAGTCCTCGGACGCCCTCTGCCAATGCGCTAAGCTTGGGCTGCAGCATCAAGGCACAATGGAGTCGCTGCCATCGAGAAGCCCTCATGGGAGCGCAAGGGCGCATTTCATTATATCCTGTTGGAAACGACTGCACTCCAAAGCCCAAATCCAGCGCAAGTTGTGTTTGATGGAAGGCACGGAATTACTGGTTACATATGAACATGTGGTCAGCCCCTATTCGCTGTCAATGTTTCTTGCCGCAAAATGAGACTTCGCCGAGCGTTGAGGAAAAGGAAAATATCGGTTGGATCGGCCACGTTAAGGCTGTGCGTGATGTGGATCGCTGTCGTTCGGACGAACACGTGCGCTCCTAAAGCTCGATATCTCTCTTGCGTACTTCTTCGATTTATCATGTTCGACAGAACAAATCGAAATATGAGCGACCCACCCCAGCGATGACATTGCAATAGTGAGAATGTTCTTCACGACGTACAAGGCTGCCTTTCGTCACTGTCTGTCCAACGCCCAAAACTCATTTTCTATCCCTGTAAGCAACAAACTCTGCTTCAGCAGCACGCTGATGCCCTCGTTCTTAACAAGTTGTGAATCTTTTCCTCCCAGTCACCGACACGCGAAAGATACGGCACACAGCCTGGTGTTGCATAAGCATAAACCCGATGGCGCAAGTACCCATTCGACACTCACAAGTGCGCTGTGATGTGACTCCTGATGCGTCTTCTCAATTGGACACCATCCAGAACCTCACGCAACCGTTCCTTCTTCGCCCTACCCTAACCATAGCAACTGTGCGACTACGCATCCGCCATCGCACCCAGACCGACCGAAGCCCACCCACCATCATCTTCCCTATCATGGAGGTCACGATCAAACACGTACTCTATCTCTATCTCCATCAGCACCACTCCATTATCGAGCTACCGAGGAAATTACAAAGTCCTGCAGGTCACTTGTCCTGTGCTTTCACACTGAAGCTGCGCGCCACTCGCCAAAGCTGCGTACGAGTCGGTATTCGGTCGTGCCTTTGCGCGAAAACAGCTCCGCTGGCAGATGCCGACACTGCCACTATGCAACCGTCGCAGGCTAGACGTTTCCTTAGTGCAAAGGCTCTTTTCAAAGCCTCGAGGCCACAGACATGGGCAGAAGCACGCTTTCTTCAGGGCTCCGAAGCATCATATGAAATCAGCCATTGTTGCGGAGCGAGTAATAGTGATACCCGCAGGAGGGAAAAATTGGGTCCTAATGGCAAAGGCCTAGATCCAGCGCGCCCGTCGCGCGCAAGCCTCATGCAGGCGTGCTTCCCAATGGACGACACTTGTATTCTGTAATTTGTAGATAATGTAACGAACATTTAAAAGTTAGAAAACTCACTCGCATGACACATAGACAGGCCGTCCAGGTCAGGATGCCATGAGAGACGATCGACGTCGGCAGTACAGCTGCAGCAGTGCGCGGGCCCGTGCGTGCCAGCAGCGCGGATCCGGACCTCCATGGACAAACGCGTGCCCAGTCGGCCTACCGCAGGGTAAACCGAGATCGAGATCACATTTTGGCGCAGAGTTGCTATTATCGCAGATCCTCAGAAGGCATCGCATCTAATCTGCCTTAACGCATCTCCTCCATCCAGAATTTCAGTCCTGGTATGGACATTTTACTGTAAAGCAAATCCTTCCGCCTTTCATCGGAGCTGTTCTGGTTCAAGCAGGGCAGCTTGAGCTCAAAACTAACCCTTGCTGAGAAAGGTAGCTAGAGTGCAAAGGAGCGTCTGTATACATTTTGCCAGCTGGTGTGAAGGTATGTTCTTGGCCCCAGACCTTCAGCTCAGTTGGTTTCATGTTTCGCAGGAATTTCCAGGCCGCCACTTTTCAGCGACGACCGATCAACAAGATCTTTCGCGTGACATCACAGTGCACACGCTTTGACGCCGTTGTAATAACATGGCGTGCGCGTCGTCATGGTGCGACCGCTCCGTCGTGCACTGGCGGCTGCGCTTCAACACGGTTATGTTCACCCGCGTTGAACAAGAGTGATACATCCAGATCGACGGTACCCGACTCGCGAATCGGAGTGCTAGCCGCATGGCGTATTGACACGACCTACTACGATAAGCTTTGGGTTGGGATGTGCACTCTCTCGCTCATGAACTCGTGGTAGGTGACCTGAATTTTATCCTTTTTGACGGCATCCGTGTTGGAGCAGGGGTGATACTTACGATCCACATCATTGTGTGTTTCAAACCCCGTCGTTCCGTCTAAATGTTTGAATCTGTGACGACGCAGACAACGCGCTGATTGTGATCGCTTACGTAGGGCCCATTCTATATATCTTCGGCCCTTCAAAGCAGGTGGTTCCCAAAGGCGAAAGTGAAGCGCTCACGCCGTCTCCCTCCGCATCAACCACGTACAGTACCACTTCCTTCCTGAGAACGGAGACCGCTCCGCATCCACTATACTATCCGTCGTGGCGCCATAGTATCAACACCCATGCCCTATGTTGACCTCATCGCGCACGACGACTATGCTTCAATCTGGTACATTACGAACACGACCACGAATATCGTGAGTGAGTTCGACCCGCACAAGCCGACCATAATCATGCTACACCCCATGCTCTTCGACTCGACATGGCTACACAATCACTTCGACGACCCGCGGATATACAATAATTATAACGTCATTGCATTTGATGCTCGCTATGCAGGGAAGTCTGTCTGTCGACCTAGTGGACGGCTGGATCATTGGGTAGAGGCAGCAGATTTAGCGTTCGCGTGTCAAGTGAGTCGCGTCTTGACTGTCTGTACGACAAGCTGACTCGCTTTGGACCCAGCTTTTACAATTGCCCCCAGCGCACGTTTGGGCGGAGGAATCGTTGGCGACAAATGTCGCCCTACGATTCGCCGCACTGTGAGTAGTCTGTTTCGCGTTCCGCCTCGGAAATTCATTTGTTCGCTAGGTTTCCGGAAATGTGTTTAAGCTTGACATTAGTCACCGTCCCCCCTCCAACAGAGTAAGTCTTTAATTCAATTCTAGTTCCGGCGGGCGCTCATAAAAATTGACAGGCTCCGTAGCTTTTTCGCTCCGTTCGATGAGCTACTAGATATGTGGGGTTTCGCAGAGGACAATGATTCGTTTGAACACGCAATCTCTGAGCTGCAGAAAATGACTCTGGGCCAGGTATGTGGATATCTTGTCACTTCCGACCAACACCCCTGAATAGGTGAAACGAAGGGCTTGGAACTAGATCTATTGGATAGGGTACGTTCGACGCCCCTTCGCAGGCTTCTCTAGCTGACAATTTACTAGGTCGCTGCGTTCTGGGAAACCACCTACCCCCCTTTCCGACGCTCCCGCTTCATGGAGCTTGCCAATTTACTTATGAATGTTCGCATCATTAAATATGCCATCTCCAACCTCTAACTTACCAGTTCGTATAGAGGATACCCTTAAAGAATAATATTTTAGCTTCGATTCATCAACCAGTTTTATTAATACATGTAAGTCGTATCCTGCAACTAAACACAGTCCAAGCTGACTTGAGTAGGGCGAGAAGAACGAGATGCATCCCTTGAAATACGCACAACAACTAATGTCTCAACTATGTAATACCACTGGTGATCCCGTCTTATATGTAATCAAAGGTGCGTACTATAATATTCGCGTCTTCTAGATATCTCATGTTTGCGTGAATAGGTTCGAAAGGCTTTCTCAGTCTTAATCACGGTTCTACCTCTGTCATGAACCAAGCCTTCACGAAGTTCTTGTCAAGGCAGTCCCCATCACGTTCAGACCTTTATTCGCATGTAATGCCTATCCCAGATCGGATGTACATCGCGTTGCAAGACTTAGCTCGCTTCATGGACGATCCATCTATCGTAAAGCGGGACCCCAATTCATCGATGTCGTTCTCTGTGATCTCTGCGGACTCCGAAAAGCATCAAGGGGAAGCTTTTAGGCTGTACTACAAGGACCAGCGGACCGCCTTCTCGCCCCTTTTACCGAACGGCTACCCCATACGGAAGTACGCCTTCCATTCTTATCTTACCTTTGTTGGCGGGTCCTTACGCCGGTCGCACAGGTTCTCACAACGCAAAGATGATCATTGGTTCGCTAGTGAAGACGACGGGCTTTCATACTATGCAGGTGGCGCCGCTTCCTTTGTGCTGTCGTCTGACAACTGAAAGCTGACCCTAACGGGTGTGCCCTAAGCAGGCACATTCGGGCTTCCCCTCCATTCCAAATCTGGCTCCGTTGACAAGCCTCCTGGTACCATAGCCGATACGGCCACCTCAGAACCCGTGTCGACGGAGATCGTCAGTGACAGCCAGGCGCGCCGCGCCATGATGAATGCACGCACGATGGACATGCAAGTTGTGAAGGGGTCCATGACCGCGTTAGCGTCGGGTGCGGCATCTGGTATGCCGATGGCAAGGAAGCTGCTTGGAGTGGACTGAATCAAAACCTTCATCATCTGTGCGGATCTCGGTAAGGGCATGGCAAAGTGCTAGCGGACCTACTGACATGTCGATGAGGTAAATCCCGTTGCCATTCAGACATTCAATTGGAACTCAGCTGACTTGGAACACTTATACCAACAGGAGGCCGTCGCTGTCTGTCGCTGCATGCATCGTCTCCGTGATGTGGGCAATTATAGCTCTTTTTCAGCAATGCAGCACACAGCATCGATCACCCGGTATTGACGGTGTTGCGGTACGGCGTTGGCGCAGCTTGTCCGACGTGTCGCGTGGTCTTACACGCGAACTGATAGCCGAGAAAATTGACCCATCGAAAATGGATTAAACTTGCAGCGTTCGCGGTTCTCCGAAAGTGATGCCAGTGTGTCTTACTACGTACGGACGTTCCAGACGCGGTGAGTGCCCTGATCCTTGCTCGCGCGGACTCGAATGTCTGCTTCTGAGGCATCCGGAAGTCGAGCCTTTTCATAAACGATAATGGAGCGTTGTGGAGGCGGAACGGTACCCCGTCTTCAAAATTGATACGGAAGTGCTACCCTCAATTGTGTCGGCGCCGAATTGGTGCCGTGAACCAACGGTCGTGCCTGTTGTTAGCGGCGAGCGATCGCACACCACTGATTTGCCTCGGGTCCGCCTGAGACAAAGTCATCTTGTGTGTGTCGCTTCCGCTCAACCTTTAAGGATTAGGATTTGCGTCCGCTTGAGTTGATCGCGGATGTAGAGAGATTTCAGCCGTTGCTCTCACGAGAGGGCGTTGTGGGCGCACATGCTGGAGATCAATTGGGGTTGGTAAGGTCGTCGGCGGATGATTGGACCAGGGGCACGATTCGAACCTAGGAGACGCCGTAATTAGGCGTGACCGCGAGGCTAAAAGAGAAGTTCCCGAAGCACGTTGGCGAAGCTTGCCAACCGGTAAGGCTCTCATTTAGTGCCCCTCTCAACTATATGTAATGATAGCCTTTGCCGACGACCGTCTCTTGTCTCCCCCCTTTTGCCTTTCCATGCGTGCCCTCTGCGCTGGTTCTAAAGCAGACTAGCCACCTCGCTTCTCAATGCCTTATATCGATATTGTTCGTGCAAAGGACGACTATGCTTCCATCTGGTACACGACCAACTCGCCTACGGGCTGCGTGAGCAGCTTTGCGCCCGAGAAACCGACCGTCATTATGTTCCACCCTATCTTCCTTGACTCGACGTGGCTGGACGCGCAATTCGACGACCCCCGTATCAATAATCGCTTCAATATAATCGCCTTCGATGCGCGATGTGCAGGCAAGACCGTATCGCGACCTAATGGAAAACACGACCATTGGACAGACTGCGCAGATTTGGCGCAGGCGATCATGGTGCGCCTGCAAGTTAAAGTTGTACTCCTGTCGCGAATCCTGACGTTTCTCAGACGCTATGGCTACCACCTGCCCATCTCTGGGCCAGCGAGTCCTTCGGAACCAACCTGCCTTCGTCTTGCCATGCTGTACGCGTTTCATCCCACGTCACGCTGTCAAACGTTCTCACCCCCAGCAGGTTCCCAGAGATGGTTCTCAGTATTACGATGCTTACTGTGCCCTCTCCCACGGAGTATGTCGTGTATCAGTCAATCGAGTGAAGGAAACTGATCAGATTGCCGTCAGACTCAAAGCGTACTTTGCGCCCTTCGATGATATTCTTAACAGATGGGTCTACGCAGAGGATCTGGACACTATCGAGCATACGCTTAACGAAATCGTCACCTTCCTGCTTGGCACGGTATGTGGGTCATTCTCATGCTCAGACAACGGTCTTGATTGTATACTTGCAGAACGTGCACCCGACTTGCTCGATGACGTGCGTGTTCCTTTCGTGATCGAAGCCGAAAATGAACCATAATTAATTAAAACCTGCCCGTAGTTGATTGCGTACCTCGAGACACGATATCCACCTTACCAGCGATCTCGGATTGGTGAGATGGCAAACACCATCATGAACGTGGGTCACGCATGCAGTCCACGCCCCAGTCGTGTTTCGCGTACTGACCGCATTTTCACTACAGCGAACGGCGCTCGAAGCACACGAGCTCGCGGCGGTCTACGCACCTTGCCTGCTCATCCATGTACGTCATCTTCGCTGATCGAAGCGTCTCGCCATAATTAAATCGGCCGACGGAAAACAGGGTGAGGACAATCAGATCCATCCGCTGGAATATGCCGAGCGCATGAAAGCCGAACTCGTGAATGCAAAAGGCGGCGCGAGGCTCTTCGTTCTGAAGGGTACGTACAAGAATTTGATTATCATTTCCGCGTACCCGATCACTCACGCGACCTGCCTCCTGCACAGGCTGCGAGGGCTACCTGAACGTCGTGCCCAGTATCGCCTCGCTCTCGAACCAGGTCTTCGTCAAGTTCATGGCACGCCAGCCGCCTGTGCGGTCCGACCTCCGGCCGCCAGCGGAATCACTGGAGACTCGCATGAGACGTGCACTCAGAGTACTGGCTGACTTTGCGAACGACGAGTCGATAGCAGAGCGCGATCCGCTCTCGTCGATGTCGTTTTCCCGTGTCACGCCAGAGACGCAGAAGCTCCAGGAAGACATGGTGCGTCTGTTCGCGAGTGGACAGCATAAGGCATTCTCGCCGTTAGGAGCGGACGGCCGTCCGCAGCGGAAGTATGTCGCCTTTCACCCTGGGTTATTAAGAGGCTATGCTTATGACTATGAATGACTACTAGGTACTCAGAGCGTCAACACGATCATTGGTTCCTCGGAGACAGAGAGGGTTACTCGTATGCACGTACGTGTGCTATTCCTGTTGCCAGGTTCTTAGACCCTGACGCCATCTCCCGATGCCCACAGAAGAAACGGACAGAGAGCGCATTTCAGACGATATCCCCATGCCTGCTTCAGTCCGCGAGACGGCGATCGAACCCGTTTCGAACGAGATCATGCAAGAGGGGGCGCTGCGCCGCACCGCGCTGCCCATGACCCCTGCCAGCGTCGAGCAGTATGTCGTGAAAGGCAACGTTTCGCGCGTCGCCAACATGGCCGGCTTGCCTGGTTCAAGTGCGGTATCAAAAATGCTACTGCGGTCCTAGTCGGTAGGGGGTGGAGCGGTTGCTGTCTCGGTCATGGACGCAGGTTCGGATCTCGACTGTGGAGGGTGGATATACGTACATAGACATCTTACTGGCGCTATAATGTTGGATCATGGTGTATAATATCTTGGTAGCTAACTTGCACGTATATTCATGTCACGGACATTTTATAACATGTTTGGTCTGAGGTGCGGGCGCGCTATGCAGTTGTTATCCAGCCTGCCCTTCTTCGGCCATCATCTTGACATCCGCTTGACAACGTAGTTCGATTTGCAAGAGTGTGGGCACTGTGGGATCGGCGTGTGGCATCCGATAGACGCCCTAGGCCTCTTGTTGATGCAACATTGATGGTGAGTATCTATTTCTGTAGCACGTGCAGAGAAACCGAGTCTACAGCCTAGGCTTGTCTTTCTTCTCCGCGAAACTTGAAGGCCTGTCGTCAATTGGTCCTTCGCAGAGTGTTCCACGATCAATCCAACAACGCGAAGCTTGTCCATCCCACCCAAACAAAGTGTTTCGGCGGAACGGTGAGCTTCTTGTTATTCACCCCAGTTTCAGTCAGATTGCTCACCGGCTCTGAATTGCTACGGCATGGATAGGCTCCCTGGGACAGATATGTCCCTGTACAGCCCCACGAGTGACGTAGAAGACAGCCCTATGAACACAACCTCGTCTGGACAAGTGGGCGATGCAGCAGAGCGATTTTCTGTCTCGCAGGACCCTCCGCAGCAAGGCGATCGATGTTCTGCCGATGACACGGTTCTTGCGGTGCGAAGATGTTGCAATGATCTATCGCCCGTTTTCAAGCTCCCCGACGACATTCTTAGCCGCATTATGATGCTCTATAGAGACATTAGCCATGCAGGGGTTGTCAAACAAAGCCAGCTCTTCCAATGGTTGACAGTAACCTTCGTCTGTCGTCGATGGCGCACCCTTGCGCTTGGTTCCCCGCTTCTGTGGAATCACATTTATTGGAATGCAACGCAGCCCCGCAACTCGCCGACAGGCTGGATCGTAACGTTCCTTCAGCGCTCTGCTGAGGTGCCGCTAGACTTACACGTGCGCCTCTACCACCTCCATATCGACATCCAGGATCTCCTCATTTCTCACTCATTTCGTTGGAGGAATGTCGTCTTGAGGGCCGCCCCTGCGCATATTCCTTCTTTGTTCCGAAGGTTAGAAGCTCCTACTCCCCTCCTGGAATCCTTCAAGATCATCCACGATGCGGGGTTTTTTGCGGGACTTCGGGGAGATAGCATGAACTCTTCGGATATGGAGTCCTTGATACTGCCGGAGAATACGTTTGGTGGACATGCTTGCAATCTGCGTCTGCTATCCTTGAGCAGCCGTATTTATGTGCACCCCAATAGCCCATTCCTACCATCGCTGACATCGCTGGAAGTCTATTGGAATCTCCACCAACACAACGTCCTGGCTGTCTTGGCATCAGCTTCCAATCTACACTCCCTTCAGATCCTCCGGATCCCAGCCACAGTGCTTTTGAGAGTAGACGGAGCCACGAATGAGCCTGCGGGACACTTCTCGCATGACGACCCCATTCAATTTTTGAGCAGTCTACAGGATCTTGGAATCTGGTCTAGCCTTCCCCGGCACTGCATCCACCTTCTCACCCATCTCCACCTGCCAAGATTACGTCGGCTCAGGATTGATATCATGTCTATATACGACTCCGACGAGACAGCATCGCTTCTTAAAGCTCTCCTACCTTTCACACACACGGTGCAGCGCAATGAAGGACCTATCCATGGGATCTACCTGTCGCATCACAGCTCAGCCTTCACAATCGTTGGTTGGTCGCTTACGCAAATCCAAGCAATGAACAACAGATCCATCCGCCCTGAGGTTCGGCATGCCAGATTTAACGAAAGGCCGCTGGATCAAAGCACAAAGCCCACAATCTATCTCTCTTATTCTGACATGATGACGCGAAGAGATGTTTTCGGCCGCGTCCTTGATACGGCATGCCGCCAGATTCCCCTCAATCACAAGGCAGTTCGTGTATTAGCTCTGAATATCACGATGGAACGCACCTGCGCTGATTGGAAGCTCGCGTTCAGCCTCTGGCCCGCAATCGAGCGCTTAGAATTATTCGAGGACCTTTCTTCAGCGTCTTGGACGTTCCTTGAGGCGGCAACGCCAAATCTCGGCGGACAGCCTGATTTCCTCTTTCCCTGTCTCAAGAAGCTTGTTTTTAGTGGCCGGATAAGGCCGGATGGTGGACACCTGCAGCACCTGGCGGAGAACAGGAAGGCGGCGGGCACACCGATCGAAATCGACTTTACTGAGTGTGTGTGGCGCTCGGTATATATCGTCACGACTCTGCAGCAATTTGCCAAGGTGACTTGGGACGGGGAGGAGTGGATGCCATTTTCCATAGATAACTTTGAGCAGATTCCAGACGTGGAAGGTCAAGGTATATGGGGTAATACGTTTGATCTGTGACCCCAGGCTGGCGGATTCAACTTGTCATGGCGACATGGCAGTACGCATCTTGGTGTAGGAGGTACGGTGGGTAGATATGATCTATGTGCCGATCTGTATAGTACTAGTTCTGCTCTGTAGCAAGAGCTGATCGTGCATCTGTAGATCCATCACGCGATGGACAGCAGAGATAGAAGGAGTCGCCCTGCAGGGAATATGTATGAGCGTCATGTGTAAAGCCCGATGGCACTTTGCAAGAGAGTGGGGTTATGGGACAACTAGGCAGATCTTATAGGCGCCCGCATGGTCAGATGAAACGATCGTGAGACGCGATGGTTTGACCAAGCAACGTGGAACTGGACTAGTCCCCCTTCCAGACTTTCTACGGAATGGTGAGCTTGGTATCACTCATGCCCAGACTTCAATCAGACTACTTACTGGCTCTGAATTGCTCATGAACGAACAGGCTCTCTGAGATGGATGCGTCCCTTGACAGACCCACGAACGAGCCTGCAGACAGCCTCATGAAACCGACAGCGCCTAAGTTTTCCGGCGAGGCAGTAGAACAGCCTTCTATCTCGCAGAGTCCCCGAGAGGAAGACCATCCGCATGGTACCAATACTATGGCTCTTGCGATGCGAAGACGTCGCAATGTTCTGTCGCCTGTCTTCAAGCTCTCTGACGACGTTCTTAGCCGCATCATGATCCTCGAAAGAGACATCAGTGATGCCGCATTAGCCAGAGACAGCCATTCCCTCCGATGGTTGTCAGTGACCCTCGTCTGTCGTCGATGGCGCACCCTTGCGCTCGGTTCACCGCTTCCGTGGAATTTCATCTATTGGAACGAAATTTATGCCCCACCGGAAGACTGGATCACAACGTGCATTCGACGCTCCGCTGATGTACCTCTAGACTTGGATATGCGCATCTACCACCTCGATTCCGACCTTCAGAACCTTCTCATCTCTCACTCATTTCGATGGAGGAATATCGTATTCAGGACTATTTTTGCGCACACCCCGTCTTTGCTCCGAAAACTTACAGTCCCTACTCCCCTTCTGGAATCTTTCAAGGTCATCTGGGATGAGGGGCGCATTCCACTGTTTGACGGTAGCAGAGGCTTTTTGCTACCAGAGAATCTGTTTGGTGGATATAGCCCCAATTTGCACCAGCTAGTCTTAGACAATCCTATTCACATGCATCCGAACAGCCCCATTCTTCCCTCTTTAACGTGGCTGGAAGTGTATCGGAATCTCCCCAAACGTAATATGCTTGCTGTACTGGCATCGGCTTCCAATCTCACTTCCCTTCGAATCATCCGGCTCCAATCCATGATCACACTGGCAGACTATGGCGGAACCGTCTATGAGTCTATCCGACGTTTCTCGCGTGACGACACTGTTCAATTGCGCCGTCTGCAGGATTTGAATATCTGGAGTAGCCTCCCGTTTCATTGCATCCACCTTCTTACCCATCTCAACCTTCCCGTCTTGCGTCGGCTCGGCATTGCCGTTGTGCACATGCATGACTCCGACGAGACAGTGCCGCTCCTCGATGCTGTCGTCCCTCTCGCACATACAGTGCAGCGCAATGAAGGGCCCATCCATGGAATCTTCATATGGCACCACAACATATCAGGCTTCGCAATTGCTGGTTGGTCACTCGCTCAATCTCGGACAATGAACCACACAGCAGTCGGCCCCGAGGGTCGATATCTTTGCCGCACGGTCAGGTTCAAAGGAAAGCCAACACAAGATAGCATGAGACACACAGTTTATTTCTGTTATGATGGCACAATCTCAAGGGACAGTTACATCCGTGTTTTCGAGACGGCATGCCGGATTCCCCTCGATTTGGATGCAGTTCGCGCGCTAACCCTGGACTTCACGGTGGAGTACACCTGCGCAGAATGGCACCTTGCGCTCGATCATCTGCTCGCGGTCGAGTCGTTGGAGTTATTTGAGTACCGTCCGATATGGTTGTCGACGCTCCTCGCGGCTGCAACACCGAACGTCGGAGAACAGTCCACTTTCCTCTTTCCCCGTCTGAAGAAGCTCGTTTTCAGCGGCCAGATAAGGCTGAACGACGAGCGATCATTGGAGGACCTGCAGAGGCTGGCGGAGAACAGGAAGGCGGAAGGCATACCTATTGAAATTGACTTCAGCCAGTGTATCAGAGGATGTCGTTACTGCTCTACAGGGGTCAGCGAAAGTGACTTGGAATGTGCCGTTCCGCATGGGTAACTTCGAGCAGATAGCAGACGTGGAAGGTCAGGGTGTGTGGGGTGATATGTTTGATCTGTGACTGCAGGCCGAGGGACTTTCATGGGAAAAGGATAATCGTCGCTACGCACCTTGGTGTGTGAGGTATGTGAATGTGGTACGTACGGTCAATTGTATAGGCTAGTTAGATGTCTTGTCTCGTCCTTCGCCATTAAATATGAGGTTGATTTTGTACATCTCGGCTGTGTATGAGGGCAATACTGCGAATGGTAGAGTAACATCGGGTATGTAGTAGGCACTGCCGCAAAGCCAACCCTTGGTGTCACTTTCCAGGAAGTGACCCTCCGCCGACATTGAAGACACTAAGCAGAGCGAAGCAACCATACAGAAGTCCTACGGGATATGCGACCAGCAGGCGTTGCTCGTGCATCTGGAGGACGGCAACAAAGATCTTGGACGCCGCATACGTACACCACGCGATAGAAAGCAGGGATAGAAGGTATCCGATCAGGCCGCTATATAATATGTGTGAGCGGCATGAATGAAACTCGTCAGAGTGGAATGCCGTACTCTAGGGTGGTTATAACACTGATTGCGCCGACGCCCACCATCGGCAGTAAACAATATCCAAGGACGGAAGCCGTTCTATATGCATCAATGCCCTTCTCGGACATGAGATTGAGGAGAGTGTAAATGGACGCGGACCCCATAAGGCCTACTCCATATATGTAGCCAAATTGTGGTTTCCCTGACTTTGAAGGTGTGTCAGCTATGGTAAGTATTGCCGGCATAGACGAGCAGTCGAAAGACGATGGCTCACAATAAGTAGAAACGTTCCGAAACACAAGAAGAACAGTAGTGGTCCTGCAAGGTCGGCATCATCCATGATACGGCCGTCTATAGTCCGTAGAGGATTGAGGACGGCCATTGACTTTGCGCTGATATGGGAGAAGTTTATGCCCAACTCTAGACATACATATGAGCGGGATGAACGCCTCGTCTGACGGACAGCATACCTTCCAATAAAGGAGGTTCGCCTTCAAAACCGCCTGTGCCAAACGCGGTCCACCAGCCTCCCGCAGGCTGCATCTGGCCACCCACTCCGTTCCCACCGTAGACATTGTGAACACCCGGCCGTGCTATGGACCCCTGTGCACCGACATTGCCCTCCAGACTTGAGCGTGACCCCGGATAGAAAGAGCTCGGGTCGACGAACTGAAGAGACGCGTTCGGTCCGGCTGGTTGTGCGTACGAGTTCGAGGTCGAAGGGCCGTATGGATTACTAGTGTCCTGCCACATGGAGAGTTGATTGTGAAATGAGAGTTAGTGAACAGCAAGCGTGAGGGAGGCGATTCTAGGGTACAAGGGTGAATGGACTGTGGAAGATGGAAGAGAAGGTGAGCTAGCTGCTCGATGATGACGGCGGCGACGCGCCCAGTCGAGGTTGTAAGTGTAACGTGTCGCTTGTTGTTCTGTATTTACCCCTTCCTCCTCCCCCTGAAAGTCAATCATCAGGAAGACGCACTTGGGTCTAAAAATGAGACTTCCTATAGAATAGATGCTATTTTTGAAGTGGAAAATAAAATCTGCAAGCAGGTCAGAGAGGAATCTATAGAGAACTAGAAACAATGTCTTTATTCCATGAGGTTATCTAACGAGAACAACGTGGTTTGAGGCCCGTACTCGAGCTTCCGTTTAGTTTCCTACTCATGTTTCCTACCTATCAACGATATTCCTCGGGCCTACAATGCCGGTGTACTAATCGCAAAGATCAAACATACTACCCCACACACCCTGACCATCCACGTCTGGAATCTGCTCTAAATTGTCCAGCCAAAACGGCACCCACTCCTCCCCATCCCAAGTCACCTTCGCAGACCTCTGCAGAACCTTGGTGACATACGCCGAGCGATACGCACACAGGCTAAAATCAACTTCGATGGGCATACCCGCCGCCTTCCGGTTCTCCACGAGCGTCCGCAGATACTCCAGAACCCGCCCGCCGTACGGTTTAATCCCGCCTGTAAAGACCAGCTTCTTCAGACGCGGAAACAGGAACGCAGCCCGTCCTGCAACATTCGGCGTCGCAGCCTCGAGCAGCGTCCACGACGTCACCTGCTCGCAGAACTCCAGTCGCTCGATGGCGGGCCAGAGGCCGAACGTACGGTGCCATTCAGCGCAGGTGCGCTCCATCGTGATCACAACTGCCAATACGCGGACGGCGTTGTGGTCGCGGGGGATCTGGCGGCATGCCGCCTCGAGGATGGGGACGTAGCCGTCCCTGCGTTTCTCGCCCGAGCAGCAGAAATAGAACAAAGGCTCTATGCTGGGCAGCAGTCGGTTGCCCCCGCGGGCCATGCGAGCGAAAGGTTGGCCCACATGGACGATGGGACCGTGGTTCATCGCTTGCATCTGCGTGAGTGACCAGCCGACGATCGTGATGCCGATGTAGTTCGAGACGAAGATCCCATGGATGGGCGCGTTGTTGCGCTGTACCGTCTGCGCGAAGGATATCACAGGATCTAGGAGCGGCGCCGTATGGGACAAATGCGTGATCACGATCCCGAGGCGACGTAAGGCGGGCAGGGCGAGGTGGTTCAGGAGGTGGGTGCACTGACGTGGAAGGCGGGACCAAATGCTGAATTCCTTTAAGCAATGCAGCTGGACGGCCTCGGCGGGCAAGACATGCCCTGTGACTGCATCAACGAGTCTCTGTTCCGCTTCTGCCGGACAGTCAGCGGCCGACCTGACGACATGAAGAGACTCGAGGTCGGGGGCTGATGCTAGAACGGCCAGAAGATTGCATTCGCGGAGGTTCCAGTACGCGTCCAATGACTTCACCGAGCGCACGATACGGCTGCTCGGATGCACATGAACAGGGCCGCCCAAGACCAGGGCACGCAGATTGGGGGCGTGCCCAGAAAATGTATTTTGGGGTATCAGAACGCCCGTGACTGGCGGGTCCCTGAAACCTTCACGCAGCGAAGCAATCCTATCGTTCCGGATGATCGTGAAGGATTCCAGATGAGGAGCCGGCGTCGTGAGCCGTTCAAGGACAGGGGGAAGATGTGATGGGTTTGCCCAAAATACGACTTTCCTCCATCGAAATGAGTGGGAGATGAGGAGGTTCTGGATTTTGAGTCCGAGATGTGTGACGTGCAAGTCCAAGTCCAGTGGCGCCTCAGCAGAACGCTGAAGAAACACCGCGATCCAATCGTCGGGAGTCCTTCCCTGAACAGGGCCCCAATAGATGGAATTCCACAGAAGGGGAGAGCCGAGCGCAAGGGTGCGCCATCGACGACAGACGAAAGTGACTACCAACCACCGGAGATGGCCCCATCTAGAATACCTGGCGCATTCCTCGTAGTTCGCGTCTCTACATAGGATCATGATCCCAGTAAGCATCTCGTCTGGGAGTTTGAAAATAGGTGATAGATCGTTGGGATGTCCTCCCATCGAAAGCGCTCCATGCGCTGATGGCACGGCTCTTGCTTGTCGAGTCGGAGGAGCCTGAAAGACGGGATACTGCTCAATTTCATCGCCTAGCCCGGAGCTAGTAAGGCTCCTGGCGTCAGGTTCAGCGAGTCTGCCCATGGCCGCACGGTTATCTGAATAGACGAGGATGAGCTCACCATTCCTCGTGAATTTCAAGAAATGGGGTGGTGCTGCTCAAGCTGCAAA
Organism: Hericium coralloides; assembly: GCA_003675405.1. Taxonomy (NCBI): domain Eukaryota; kingdom Fungi; phylum Basidiomycota; class Agaricomycetes; order Russulales; family Hericiaceae; genus Hericium; species Hericium coralloides. The sequence continues at coordinate 51,185 of QUOP01000223.1, read as the reverse complement.
GGGCCACATCCATCTCGGCGAGCCTGTCCGTGGATAAGCAGTCCAGTAAGTGTCGTGGAAGCTGAATGTCAATGCGATAGAGAGACTCGCTCACCGTTCCATGCGAGGGGAGGTATAGGGCCACCCAAGCTGCCATCATGTCAGTGTTATAGGCTACTCACCTCGACTAGGTAGGTTGCGTGGGCAACTCGGTGACAGCGTCTAAGACGTCCATCTTCTGTGACAGGTTTCGTGAGTCTGATCATCATGTTCAAGAAGTAGATCCATGTGCATGATGCATGATGTCCGCTTTCCAGTACAGAACGAGTTGGGATGGGTGCCGCGGAGCTTGTACTCCTCGGAAGTCGGATTGAAGACTAGCCGTCTGGATATGTACGTCCAAACCAAGTCCAAACAGCTGTTTTCCGTGTGAGGTTAGAATGAAGATGAGCCGCAGATGGGAGACAATCGTCGAGCAGGTCGAAATACTGACCGCGGTAAGTAGTTGACCGCAGTCACCGCACGGAGTCACACATTATTTATTTCTGGATTTTTCACAGACCAATATTTTCATGACACTTAACTTCAACTTAAATAACTTGCCATGAATTTAACGCGTTTGCACAAATGTTCGTAACAATGTTCGAGTCGTTCATGTTCGGATTGCGAAGATATTGAGGTCTAGTTATTACGATTCTAGTCAACATAAATAGCGGGTCATGATACAGTGCGAGAGCAGTCTAGAGAGTCACTGGCCATCTGCCAACCTCAATCCCATCAAAACAGCAGGAAAAACGAGCGAACAGAGCTGCACCATGCAGCGAAAGTCCATCTTACGTGCCGTGCATTGCGTATCATGCGGAGTCCTGGTTCAACCGAAACACGACGCGTCTAGAGACTCCCCTCGGCCATCTTCGCCTTGTAGTAGCGCACCATCTCCTCGAGGCCCATGGCCACCGTCCAGCGCGGCTGCCAATCCAGCACCGCCTTCGCGCGGCTCGTGTCGGGGCGGCGCTTCTGCGGGTCGTCGGTGGGCATGGGCCCGTGGATGATCTGCACGCGGCGCTTGGGCGGCTCGCCGTCCTCCGTCTGCACGCGCGCGACGATGTCGCGGACGAGCTCCGCGAACTCGAGGATCGTGAACTCGTCGCCGTTGCCGATGTTCACGGGGCGCGTCTCGCCCGAGTTCATCAGCGCGATGAGCCCGTCGACGAGGTCGTGGATGTACTGGAACGAGCGCGTCTGCTTCCCGTCGCCGTAGACCGTGATGTCCTCCCCGCGCAGCGCCTGCACGATGAAGTTCGAGACGACGCGTCCGTCGAACGGGTTCACTGTGCGGAACAATCATGTTAGGTTAGTCTCCGCATGACGGGCGGTTGAGCGGCGGAAAACGTACTCCGGGGACCTGGAATGGTTAAGTGGGATCAGACATCAATATATGCGCGATATGGGCATGCGTACCATAGGTGTTAAAAATACGCGCGACGCGGACATCGACGCCGTCCTGGCGATGGAAGCCGTACGTGAGCGTTTCGGCGACACGCTTGCCCTCGTCGTAGCATGCACGTGGGCCGATGGGATTGACATGACCCCAGCTATGAAATTTTCATGAGCATCTCGGTGGCAGTACGATACATCAAGGTAGCATCCTTACTAGTCTTCGTGCTGCGGGTGCACCTCGGGGTCGCCGTAGACTTCGGATGTGCTAGTGATAAGGAAACGTGCCCGGGTGCGCTTCGCGAGACCGAGCATGTTAAGGGTACCCATAAAGGACGTCTTGACAGTCTTAACAGCGTTAAATTGGTAGTGCGGAGGGGAGGCGGGGCATGCGAGATGGTAGATCTCTGCATGCATCGTTAAGCGACCGGATTATTACGCGCAAATGACTACTCACGGTCACATTCGATCATAAAGGGCTCGACAACATCGTGGCGGACCATCTCAAAGTTGGGGTGGCCGACCCAGTGGGAAACACTGGTCTTGGAACCGGTGAAGAAGTTGTCAAGCACGGTGACCTCATGGCCGAGGAGCATGAGGCGGTCGACGAGATGCGAGCCGACAAAACCTGCACCACCGGTGACGAGGATGCGTTTGCGATTCGAAGGCGCGAGGAGCTTGACGGGCGGGAAGCGGGACAGGGTGGTGTACGAGATAGACTGGGTCTCGGGGTGGAAGATGGACTTCGACTGGTAGGCCGACATGCCCTGCGTGAAGCGGGCATGCTGCTCATTCTCGCGTGTGTCGAGTTCCTTGGCGTCCTCAGAGGTGGGTGCGGTTATGACATAGTGAGGGCGGAGATAGAGGGCACGGACGACGTCGAGGGGGACCTCGCAGTCGAAACCGAAACGTTCAAAGCCGACAGTGGTGATCTCCTTGCCCTGCTTGTCGACAGTACGGATCTAGAGGCGCGTTAGCACGTCGGGAACATGTCGGCGTGGTCTACTCACTGCTTGGGCGGCGGGGGACGACATCTTGAGGGGAATGTCGATGAGAGCGGAGGTGGCGAGAGGAGAGAGAGGAGGGGCGGACATGGCGTTGGCTTCTATTCAGTTTTTTGGGACGAGGAGCTGTAAGCGGATCGATGGTTTCTCTTTTTGAAGGACCCGATCGGGCGCTGCAATTGCCCGCCACAGACGGAGATTGGTCGCCTTCCTCTGATTGCCTCATCTCCTCCCATCATCATGCCTCGCGCTCAGAAACCTCCCGCAAAACAAAGACACGACCCCCTCCACGTCCAGCTCGGCAAGGACGAGGTTCACGCAAAATATGGCCGCGTATCCCAGCCTGGCAAGCGTCGCAAGTCGCGGCAAAGCGAAGAGACAGAAGAAAACGGAGACGTGAGCCGCCGCCTTCGCACTATTTGTCACTTCACGAAGCTTATGTTTCCGTAGGTGATATTAGATCCGAAAACATCAAAACGGATATTCGAGCTCGCAAAGTCACAGCAAGAAGAGCTCGAGGAGCCCGACCAGGAAGACGTTGTGGACGATGATTTCACGCGGCCGCGCTTACAGGACCTCGAAGAAGCCGAAGAAGAAGAGGACGTGGAAAATTATCATGGCTTCATTGACCTTGATGAGGAGGAACATGAGCTAGTACGCGCTCATCTGCGTCTTTCTAATTTACAGCTTGCTAACGTCCGCCCGCTCAGCAAATAGACTCGGGTGATATCAAAGCCCTTGACTCCCTATTACCCCCAAACGCAGGCGAGCGCAAAACGCTCGCTGATCTCATCTTTGCAAAACTTGATAGTGCCTCTGGCAGCGGTACTGCCGTAATACAACCATCCGGCGAAGGTACACTCCCCTCCTGCATGCTTCCATATTCGCCGACTTATCCTGCCTCCGCGCAGCCCGCACGCAATCCGCACCCGACCCCGCCGAGGGCCTCGATCCGAAGGTTGTAGAAGTATACACAAAGTCAGCCCTCTCCTTCCCCGCCTCCTTCGCCGCTTAACCATGCACGCAGAGTCGGCACGCTCCTGCAATCCTACCGCGCAGGCCCGCTCCCGAAGCCCTTCAAAATCATCCCCTCGCTCCCGGCGTGGGCGCGCATCCTCGCGCTCACGCACCCCGAGCGCTGGTCGCCACACGCGGTGCACGCGGCGACGCGCATCTTCATCTCGAACATGAAGCCGCCGCAGGCGCGCGTGTTTCTCGAGGGCGTCGTGCTCGACGCCGTGCGCGCGGACATCGCGGACAAGGCTCCGAACCGCCGCGACAACCGCCGCCTCAGCCCACACCTCTACGAGGCGCTTAAGCGCGCGCTGTACAAGCCCGGCGCGTTCTTCAAGGGCATCGTCTTCCCCATGCTCGAGGTACGCCTTTCCTTCCTTGCATCGCCGAAGTGGATGCGATGCTGATTAACGAGCAGAGCGGCTGCACGCTGCAGGAGGCCGCGATCGTCGCGAGCGTGCTCGCAAAGGTGCGCGTCCCGCGCGACCACTCGGCGGGCGCGCTGCACCGCATCGCGGGCATGGACTATGCAGGCCCGAACTCGCTCGTCATCCGCGTGCTGCTCGACAAGAAGCACGCGTTGCCGTACAAGAACATCGACAGCCTCGTGTTCCACTTCATCCGCCTCGCGAACACGTACAAGGCGCGCAGCCGCGCGGACAGCGCCGCGCTGCCCGTGCTGTGGCACCAGTCGCTGCTCGTGTTCGTCCAGCGGTGCGTCTTTCCTTTTCTATATCCGCGTGGGTGAGGTTGATTGGTGTGGGGTCGGGTAGGTATGCGGCGGACCTGACGCCGGACCAGAAGGACGCGCTGCTCGACGTTGTGCGCGCGCACCCGCACCCGCAGATCGGGCCTGAGGTCCGGCGCGAGCTGGTCAACTCGGTGGTGCGCGGTGAGCCGCGTGGGGAGGACGATGCGGCGATGGATATGTCGTGATGCGGCATTGTAGCGGTACGACGCGATGTAGCCATGATCTGTTTTTCTCTGTGGGTGTATTCTGATTGTTTGCTTGCGGCATGCGTTTGGAAGTGGCTGTGGCTGCGTGATTTTGTGGTGGGTTGGGTAGCGGCACTGACGGGATGTGCCGTGTCACTGTCAGGTTCATCGTTCCCTGATTGGCACGTTCTGACCTGCTGTATGCGCAATTTGTCGAGTGCGTCGATTGCGTCGATGGTGTCTATTGCTGACTTGGTCGATCTTTGATATTTCCATGCTCTGACGTAGACGCCCGCCCGCCGAGCGCGGAACAGAGCATCGTCCCCGCAAGTTTGTCAGACCGCATATATGGGGCATAGGCTCGGATGTTTGTTATCGTGGTCGATAACGTATCCCATCGCATACTGACTGCTTGATTTCGTGACTAGTTCACCAAGGCCAGCGCTTGATATGCTTCGACGGAATTCGGGCGGCCATCAAGAAGATGAGCACCCATGTACAGCATGCCATGCCTTAGCCTCATTGCCCGTAGTCGTCCTCGTCGAGTCCTACGCATCTTCGAATCCTACCACCACCCAACTCGTCGCTCGCACCAAGCGTATTTTGACAAACAAATCGGATCTCTTACCACAGAATGTCTACACGAAACAAGCGCAACAGACGTTCCGTGGCGCATGGTAAGCTCACTTGCCTCCTTGAATTATTTGCTTATCTGAGAATATCCTTATCAGCAAATGCGGCCTTGCCACTGGAGGCTGTTTCGGGTCGATCGACCTCTCAGGAGCGTCCTCGCCGTCCATCCGTCGAAGAGATGTACAAAGGTACAACCTCTCCATCCAACACTCCTATCACTTGTGTTGACAAAAGCCGCATATCAGCAGGTGCACCCTTGCCATCGGCGGATGTCTCAGGTCGGCCAGGCTCCCAGGAGCACCGGGACCTCCATCCCGTACCCACCGCAGAGACCAACGAAGGTACAGTGTCGCCATCTGGGACATTTTAAACCCAAAAGCTGACAACGGCTGTATATTAGCGGCTGCATACATGCCATCGGGTCGGCCACGCTCCCAAGAGCACTCAGGTTCTCGCTCTGCATCTATAGTGGAAGTCAATGCAGGTACAGTGCTTCCATGAAAAAGTTTATCACCAAGAAGCTGACAAAGGCCATATGTCAATATCAGATACGTCACCTCCCGACCCCGAGAGACCTGGCAGGCGTAGTTTGCCTTCTCAGTCCGATGCAGATGTTCGCGGACGTCCTGGCGACACGAATGGATACCACGTCACTAAGTCCATCGAGCTGAATCCCCTCGAAACGGGGAAACGCAAGGACATGGATGACGACACAGTGGATAACCCGTTGCGCTCGGTGCCGCACCTTGCCCAGGAGCGCACGAAGCGGGCATTCGGCATCAGCAGACCGATGCATACTCAGAGGCGTGGATCTCGAGGTATGCGTACATCACGCGACTCCCAGTACCTTAGTTAACACCCGATAAGCAGGATACAACATCGACAGTTATGAACAGAAATATCCTCCCGACGAACTGTTTCAAGAAATGGGTCCGAATGCCCGTGTTTGGCGCGTATATCTCGACGAGGCGGATGCGTTCGACACCGACATGATCGAAGGTTGGAGAGACACGATTGATGTGCTTCTTGTTTTTGTATGTCGAGATTTTCATCTGAAGTGCTTTCCATTCCTTGATATATCCTGCACGTTTCAGGCTGGTCTTTTCTCCGCTGTAGTAACAACCTTTGTTGTCCAAACTACACAAGCACTTCGGCCGGACTATGGCCAGATCAGTGCATCCTTACTCACAGAACTCGTCAGTCTGCAGAGGACTGTGGCGCTCGGAGAATCTGTTGATACTGTGCCTCCTTCTCCTTTGAATGCAACATCACAATTCTCTGCTGCGTCCACTGACCGCTGGGTCAATGGGCTCTGGTTTTCCAGTCTCGCTTTCAGCCTTTCTACAGCAGCCATCTCTGTCCTCGTCAAACAATGGCTGCAGCACTATATCTCATCTATGTCTGGCTCAGCTAGAGAGCAAGTTCATGCACGCCAATTTCGCTTCAATGGCCTTCGGGACTGGCATGTCCAGGCAATCATTGGTTGGCTCCCTGTGCTGATGCACTTATCTCTGCTGATATTCTTCTTGGGGCTGCTTGTCTTCATCAATCCTCTGGATGTTGCTATATTTTGGGTCATGATTGTTATCATGAATCTCTCATATGTGACATATATTGTCACAAACATGTTGCCTTTAATATATGCAGACTGCCCATATAAGACACCTTTGACACATCATATGCATTTGCTATTTCATTTTGGGACTCATGTCTTGGAGAAATTCTTTTATTGGGCTCAGGTTCTTTTGCATAGAGTGCAAAAAATGAGATACCCACAGACTACTTATTCTCAGAAGCTGCCAAGCTATAAAAGCTGGAATTTGAAAGATCAAGAAGGGCATATAATTAAGAGCCTTGGATGTACCTTAGACTTGCAGTCTCTTTCTTGGCTATTTTCAGCTTCATCCAATCCTACTGTCACAGACATTGTTTGTCAAGCACTATCTGCTGTGCATGGTCTTGAACACTTGCCAAAGAAACATGATCTATATACCTTTCTGAGATATGTGGGAAACCAGTTTGAGATGCACTCTAACACTCTCTATAATGATCATAAGATAGATGAGGAAAGGCTTGCTTCAATTGAGAGGCTTGGGAGGGCATTTATAATGTTGAAGCTGTATAGCTGTTATAAAGATAATTTAGATTGCAATCTACAGGATGTCAAAGTGGGACTTAGCACAAATGCTTCAAAGACACTGGGAAAAATAATTAGACTTGGTAAAGACAATGATCTCCAGCATGTCACAATTATAGGAATGCTGTTAAATACTTTGAATCTTCATTATATTGAAAATCACACAGATGAAATTGTAAATAGCATTGATGTATTAACTGAGATTATATATGCACATATCTTACAAGAGAAACCAATATCATCAGATCATCTTTATATGATTATATTGGTATTTTTAAATGTTCTGAATCACAATACTAGTTTGCATGAATGTTTGCCTAAAGTCAACTTAAGTTGGAGATTAATATTCATGTTGTATTGCCTAAGTATCCAGGAGATATTGAAAATGCCTGATCTGAAAAGGAATAAAAGTTGGATCACTATTATATACTCTCTAGATCTAGTTTTAAAAAAATGCAAGATCACAACAGGACAATGTATACTACCAATTTTTGATACATTTTTAGAGGAAATTTGGGTACCAGATGTGTATAAACTTAAAATCTTGTTTTTGAAGGTTACAAGTATCATTATGCCCTACTTTGAAGAACGATGGGTCCATGATAACCCTAAAGATCATGCATTCACAGTTTTGCTATTTGAAAATATAAACATCTTATTGTTTGAGCATAAATTAGAACCTAGTGTTCCAATTTGGGGTAACAAATATCAAGGCTTTTGGGATACAAATGAGGCAGACTCTCTCCTTACAAATCTCAACCTTGTTTTCCTCAAACTAGGAAATTCTTTATGCTACACATTTCCAAGTCTTTCAAGGAAGGAGCAGAATTCCATTATCTCAGTTCTTCTTAAAAGTTATTCAAGGTCACAATCAAAAAATCTATTTTCCAATTTAAGTCATCATGAAAATACAAAACTCATGGCATATAGCCTAGCCTTCATTGGATTTCAGGAAAATGATAACTCCTCACCTGAAATAAAAGCTCTATTAAGTGCAATGTTGACATATATTACAGAAGCAATAATGAGATGGGATGTTTATATTTTGCAAGTCTTTGTTTTTCAACAAGGGATTCAAGTTCTTCAAAATGCAGATCTTAGTCTACTTCAGTTGGATTGTTATACAGAATATAGACAAAAATGGTGTATAATTATTATAGAGTTATTCTTTCATATATGTTCCTTTAGCTCTGGTAGAATTAATAATGATGGTCCTTGGGCGTCAATCTCAAAATATGTTTTAACCCCTCATAATCTCATTTGGTGCTTTGATATGTTAATTAAGATGTGGTATCCTAAGAGGAACAATTCTTTTCTGCAGCATATTCACTTGGTGGAGTTATGTAAAATGTCAGATGACCATAAAACATGGCTTGAAATCACAAGAAGCATAATTCAGAGAACACGACATATCAGATATTTTAACATATCTGTTCAAGCACATTACATAGCTGATTTTATCATGATTGAAGAATTGAAAGAATTCTTGGATATTAATCCAGAAGATAAAGAATTCATACTCCATGAGTATCATGTAGCTTATGATCCAGACAAGAAGAAGGCTGAGGAAAGGTATGTTAGTTTTTATGCATATGGAATCCCCATAAGTACATTTTTGGGTATTAATTGCAGCTTTTTGTAGCTATGCAAAATACCCTGAAGTTATCACAGAAGCCTTGGACAGTGAAGGCTCAAATTCAAGCATCCTTGACACAAATCTCAGAGGTATATGGCTGAGTGAGACTCACATACCCCAGTACTATCCCGAAGTCTATGGGTGCATTGCATTTGTACATAAAACTAGGCATGACTAGTGGGGCTGTCATGACTAATAGCTTTTGTGGCATGAGCCTTGTGTTCTACTATAGATCATAAATTACATACACAATACTCAGAATGTGATTGTCAACTTGTTACAAGTGTCTGACAAGAGTGTATTAGCCAGAGATCAAGCTCCTTATAGAAGCATGTCAGATCCTTGTATGTAATTGAATCAACACTATCACTTATAAACAATTGGAGCCCTGCAGAGACTCATACTCGACAGGTATGACTATATGCTGCGCATATAAGCAGATCTCTTCCATCATCGGCCCTGCTTCCTTTTCATCGGCTTTGCACCCTCGTCTCCCCTTGGAGCTGCACGGATCGCACCTAACACCTCGTCCAGCCCACCCATACCCTGTGTATCCAGACCTGCTTCATCCTTTTTCTTATTTTTCTTCTGGTCTGCAGGCTTTGCCTCTTTTGATTCAGGTGCGTAGCCCGTATCGTCAGTTGACGATGCCAACGCCGCTCTCTTGATCTTCGACCCAAGCGTGACGTTGAAAAGCTCGTCGATTTCGTCACCCTCCCGTTTGCGCTTATTCTTCTTGGCCTTCTCTTGCTTATCGCCACTCGCGCTTACGGCAGGTTGTGGCGGCTTGGACACTGGCGGCTTGGCTTCGGCGGATGCAGAAGAGTTGGAGACCATGTTCCGCCAGTCGTCCGGCCGCCGCTGCAGCACGCGCAGATGTAGATTGCGCGAAAAAAACTTCCCGTAGAACGACGCTGCAAGGTCCGTCTCGTGCGGGATGAGCGAGCGCGCGATTTTCTCCTGCGGCGCGAGGGGATATGTCCGGTTGAGCGCGGATTCGAAGTAGCTGGGACACGGACTCACCTTCAGATATGGATCCGCGGTTGCCCAGCACCGATCCCCAACGCGGCTCCCGATCCGATCGTCCACGAGTTCGTGGTATCTACCGAGGAAGGACAGCAGAAGTGTGCGCTTGGCGCGCGGGACAACGGTCGGTGATGAGAGGTATACATCAAGGACGCGGGAGCTTATTGGATTGCGGGTGAGGGCGAGCAAGGCCGGTGGTGGGAGCGCGGAGATACTATCAGATATTCAGATGCGTTAGAAAGTGCGACGTGAAGGATCTAAACGGCGCGTACCTCGATGTAACGAGCTGATTATGCGGGTCTCCGAGACGAAGGAGGGATTGAAGGAGAAGTGCGCCGCCGATTTTCGGCTCGAGTGGGTCCTCATCTGTGTCCTTTTTATACTTCTTTCTCGGAGGTTCTGCCGCTTGAGACTCTAATGACTTGACTTCAGAGGCTGCCACAGCATTTTTGTAGTCCTTTCGAGATCAGTTAGCTTATATTCTGCGACTACGGAGAAGTTGGACTACCTGGAAAGGTTTGAGGCAAAGGATACATGATGCGATAAGTTTACGATCATCAGGCGTCTCTAAGTCGAATGCGAGACATATAGTCTGAAAGGTCGAACATGAGATCGAGGAATAATAGATATTGAATGCGCTAACCTCGCATACTTCGCTCTGCATGGCATTGAGCGAAGCGGCTCTATCGACCAATGCTCGTAACACGCCAGTTCTGGACGCTAATGAGAGGCTGTCAGAGCAGCCGCATGGTATCGTATGTGCAGCACTTACAACGTATCTTCGGTAATGCATCCTTCAGCTCTGACAGCACGCTGCCTAGTTGCTCGGCACTGACACTCTCCAGCGCCTTCGCCACGACGAAATTGGCCACAGGATGCGCCGCCAGTCGCGCGAGCTTTCCGACGAAGTAAGTGGACCAGATTTTATTGAATATAGGTGCTAGCGATCGTGTGACGAGCGTCTCCAGGAGATGTGAGGAAGTTGCATCCCTCAAGAGTGTTCCAAGGTAGTCGGAAGCTTCTGGCATGGCTTCTGGGTCGTTGTCTACATTGCTTCAATTGAATGAAAATTGACGGAGGAGAAATAGAGGAACACTGACGGTGCAGAGTGATCAAGCCGACAAGAACGTGGTCCGTAAGGGAATTGGGCTCGTCCGACATATGGTGGTCGGCTTCAATCTCAAGCAGCATCTTCCATATTCTTGTCAGTCCAAAATTGTGAAAGTACTTTTATCAGTGACCGCGCTAACCTGCAATACCGGGCTGGCGACCTTGTTTGCTGCGAGCGCTCGTACCTCGTTCTCACCCAGTGTCTCTTTCAATGTCACCACAAATGACTTTGCGGCAGCGCTGAACTCCTTTGGATGCGTCTTGGTGGACTCTGTCTTCGATCCTTGTCTGTCGTCACCGAAAACAGACTTCATAGGTCCTTGTTTTGCTTTCCACGCAGCACTCTTCTTCGAGCGGACTGGAGATGGCGACTTAGCATCAGAGGGAAAGAGTTGGGGACTAAGCAGAAGAAGAAGAGAGCGGATGACGTGCGAAGCGAAGGGATCAAGGATGAGGGTAGAAATTGTAGGAAGAAATTCCTGTGGCAGTTTTTAGCGACGCATAGTAACCGACAAAAGTGAGTAGCGGACCTCAGCAAGATTGAGGACTAGTTGTATGAATGTTCGCAGCTCGCCTTCATCTGGTGATTGATCCAATTTTGGAACTATTCCGCGAGCCTGCAGGTAGGGAATCCTCAACATTGTCATGGGTACGGCTCCCTGTAAAATGACATACCTCTCGGGCAACGGTTTGTGCTCCTACGTCCAACATAGTCTGAACAACATGGGAGGCAAATCTATGTCTCGCCAACTGCTCAAATCTGTTATGAGAGCAATTAGCTTTTCGGGTTCACAGCAGGATAACGAACACACTCACGAACCCGACAAGCTATCCATGAAGACGCGGCGCACAACATCATCCATCGAGTACGCCATTCGCTCCAGAATGCCTGCACAATCGGGATCGGTAGCAAGCTCACGCTCCTTCCCAGTCATTTCTTGAAGAGAAGCGAGCAGGAACATTCTCCTGTCTGTACGCATTGCCGTGTCATTCGCACCTCATCTTCTACATCCGCAGACAAACTACGCACTTTCATTGGGATCAGCGTCCTCGTCTTCGGCCTCTGCTTCGGCTCCATTCTCCTGCCATTCCTTCAATTGCGTATCAACAGTCCTGAAGTACGCCTTGACGTCCGCATCAACGTATCCGAAAGGTGCTTCCGGATTGACTTCGTTGCTAGAGCCATTGGGCCCAGAGACGATCCAAGAGGGGCCTGCTTGTTGTTCTTCCCCGTCATGCTGCCTGTGCTGTTCAGCGGGCTGTTCTTCAGCAGGCTGCTTCTTATGCTTTTTACCTCGTTTTCTGTTTTCGCGGGGCATGGCAGAGCAAAATGTGTCGAGGAAGTTGCACGTCCGAAAAGGAAATGACTGCTTGAGATCTGCGATCGCATGACCAGATCCAGCTGACTCAGCCATTGATCCTTTCTTTCTGTCCTCGACTGCAAGCTTGCTCGATTCTTGACCCACGACCATTCACATCTCTTATTCTTGTTGTATTATCATTAGACCTTCTGTATAATGGCACCCAAAAGCTGCGCCCTATGCCATGACGCCAAAGCTATTCTCAAGCGACCAAAGACCGGACAACAGATCTGCAAGCAATGTTTCTTCTATGTATTCGAGACCGAGGTACACAATACCATCACAGAGGCAGGGCTGTTTAAGCGGGGAGATAGGGTGGCAATAGGTGCTTCTGGTGGAAAGGGTGAGTACTCTTGTCATCGCAAGGCAGGCATGAGGACTGAACGACGGACGGCGGGATCCAGACTCGACAGTGCTTGCATATGTGATGAAGACGCTAAATGACCGCTATGACTATGGTCTCGAGCTCTTCCTACTCTCTATAGACGAAGGTATTACTGGATATCGGGATGACTCGCTAGAAGTGCGTATCTGGGTCCCTTCTCCCCAATTTGATTTGTGTATCGTGTATTGACTGTGGATCCATTCGTAGACGGTAAAACGCAATCAGCAACAGTATGACATGCCTCTCAAGATTCTCTCCTACGACGAGCTCTACGGCTGGACCATGGATCGCATAGTCTCAACCATCGGCAAGAAGAATAACTGTACCTTCTGCGGTGTCTTTCGGCGGCAAGCACTCGACCGCGGTGCATCCGCACTAAACGTGGACCACATCGTTACAGGACACAATGCCGACGATATCGCGGAGACTGTGCTGATGAATAGTATGCTGATGCTTTTGACCTTGTCGGATTGTCAATGCTGATAGCAATTGCAGTCATGCGTGGTGACATTGCGAGGCTAGGAAGGTGCACCCTTATTTGCACACAGGGAGAAGACACAATCAAGCGGTCCAAGCCATTCAAATACGCATATGAGAAAGAGATAGTCATGTACGTGGGCATACTTGGGCTGATGTCCAGCTGGTCTGATTGACATGCCATATCAAGGTATGCATACTTCAAGAAACTGGATTACTTTTCGACCGAGTGCATCTATTCTCCTGATGCATACCGCGGGCATGCTCGCGGGTTCCTCAAGGATTTGGAAGCGGCGCGACCGAGCGCGATCATTGATATCATACACTCAGGCGAAGCATTTGAGGTGAAGGAGGAAGTGAAGGCGACGCAGAAAGTGCAACGTACGTATCATTCCATCCTTCACCCAGACATATCTCAAACACAACCTATACAACAGAGACATGTAAGCGCTGCGGATATATGTCGAGTAACGACTTGTGCAAGGCGTGCACGCTTTTGGAAGGGCTAGAACGGGGCATGGCGAATGCAGCAGTGGTGTGTGATCTACATCATTCCGTATACCTGACGGTCGTCTTATATTGTGACCATTTGCAGACTGATCGTGCAAGGCGGAAGATGGATGCGGAAGGCCCAGTGGCAGAGGATCTGCGAACGATACCTTTCTTCCAGATGTCGCACGGACCGGGACCATCGATTTCGTTAGAGGCACCAGCGTAGTCATGCCAACATTTGTAGCTTTATATAACTAATGACCAGGGGTATACGCTGGGAACAGCGTCTCGCGACATCGAGCAGACTTCGAAATGCAAAGCTTCTGGCAAGTCGCCAGAGATACGAAGATCAATCTACAGGTATGTTTTGTCACTGGAATAGCGATTGCACAGGCGCCCATGATGATGCTGCGAATTGGTCATGCCTATTTTCAGCGTTCGGGGGTATCAAATCTCATCAACATTAAGTACCCTGCGAGCGCAAAATTTTATGTACTGCCACGTCGGCAGTCTCACGACTCTAACTTCTCTCTATATAGCTCTCATCAGCGTCTCTGCAGTTGCTAGCTCTTCGCCTCTACATCCCCATAGTTCTCCTTCTGTATCGACAAAGCGGACGCGGATATCATGGAACTCGGTCAGTATATAGGCGACGTAGCTCGGAGACAAGAATTAGGTCGCATAGAAGAGAGAATCGATCGTGAGTACTTTCAAATTAGGCGAGGATCATCGTCACTGCCAAGGCATTGAAATATTGACGGTTTGCTGATCCTATCGTGCAGAGCCTTCCGACACGAACTCAGTCGATCTGGTCGCCCTCGAAGCGGACGAGGATGCAGCTTTGAACATCGATCAGCCTGGGGAAACGGCGTCTCCCTCGGGGGCAGACAATAGACGTACAGGATGGATGTCTGGGTTTGCTGGAAGGATCCGACCACTGCCACGCACGCCCTACAGCATGCCCCATGAGGCCTCGGATATCGCGAACCACGGGCCAGCAGCGTCTCAGTCGGGGCCAGAGAACCGGCGCACAAAACGGATACTTGGTGTCACTGGAAAAACTCGACCGCTGCCGCACACACCGCCCCGTATACATCGTGAGCACTAAGTCGCCATTTAGCGACTGCGTTCTGACCAGCGACTGGACAGTCAATTTGAACGACTATAAGCAGAAGTATCCGGATGACGAGATTGGCGAAGAAATGGGACCCAACGCCAGAGTCTGGCGTGTGTATCTTGACGAGGCGCAGGCTTTCGACAATGACATGATCGAAGGCTGGAAGGACACTCTTGACGTGCTCCTTGTTTTTGTATGTTCTTCTTTCCTGTTGTCTTTCGAGGCTTCTATTAATGGTATTCCTCAGGCTGGTCTCTTCTCCGCTGTGGTCTCAACTCTTGTTACTCAAACCTCGCAGGCCCTACAGCTCAATTTCGAGCAGGTTACTGCTTCGCTTCTGACGGAGCTCGTCAGTCTGGAAAGAGCTGTTGCTCTGGGTCAATCTGTGGACACAGTGCCTGCCTCTCCGCTTAATGCGACGTCTTCGACTACGACGATGAATACTGATCGCTGGGTCAACGGGCTGTGGTTCACTAGTCTCTCCTTCAGTCTGGCAACAGCTCTCATATCTGTGCTTGTCAAGCAATGGTTACAAAACTATGTTGCAACTGTATCTGGTGTAGCTAGGGAGCAGGTTCATATTCGGCAATTTCGCTTTCATGGCTTGCAAAAATGGCATGTTAGAGGCATTCTGGGGATGCTGCCTGTCCTCATGCATATTTCTTTGCTGATATTCTTTGCTGGACTGGTGGTCTTTCTGCGTCCTTTGGACACAGTGATATCTGGGGTCATGACAGCTATTGCCATCCTTGCATATGCTGTCTATTTTATAACAAATATGCTTCCACTGCAGTATCCAGATTGCCCTTACAGAACTCCATTGACATACTACATTGATGTGCTATTTGAAAGGGGTTCTGAATTCCTGCTTTATATGCTGGAAAAGACACTTGCTAGCTTTTCTTGGATATTTCTCATGACTATGAAAAGAGAACTGTTGAAAAGAGAGCTGCTGCCAGTGGTGAAACACAGAAGAGAATACTTTGTTTCTACCCTGTGTGGTCAGGAACTTGAGCTGATAAAACAGTTTGCATGGGACCTAGACCTTGAATCTTTGCTCTGGTTATTTGGTGTTTCATCAAATCCTATCATAATAAATTTGGTTACTCAGGCATTGTCTGCCATAAAGGAGCAACATATGCTTGACTTGCTGATGACATCTCAACTTTTATCTCATTTGACTCAGCAATTGCATTCTTACTTCAAATTTTACTTGAAGTCAGACAACATTCAAATGATTAATATATGTGAAAAACTTGCAAGAGGATCCATCAAATTGAAATTATATAGTAATTTTCCTGAACTTTTATCTTCAAATGACTATCATCTTTTAAAAAGAACTGGCGAAGAGAAAAATATGTTGCATATAGTGGCTACTGGTTATTGTGGATCAATGTTGTCAAAAAAGCCTAACAGTAGTCAAGCAATTCACCGAAGAATACAACTGAGTGATCTAACAGAGTTTCTCAAGAGACATAGTCAAATTCCAACATCACATTTTAGCCTTTTCCTTGAATGTGTGGGCAACAAATTATGTGACAGTGAGTGGAACTCTAAACATAACTGGATTGTCACATCCTATTTATGTTCTATATCTGTGATAAAATTCACTGAAGAAATCTCTGATGATCAAATCCCTATCCTTGAAAATGCTACTTGGTGTTTATGTTTGATGACTCAATACTATATCAGCAAACTGGAAATATCAAGACCCTACCAGACAGCTTACTCAAGAGTGATTGAGAATTATCTCAAGAATAAAGAATTGCTCAAAAAATCACAAAATAAATCTGGGGCAGTACAATATGACTATGGCAATCAAGTCAGAGATAATATCAATTATTTGAAACTTGTGTTTCTTGCAGTTGTTATCCATATTCTAGAATTTTCTTATGACTGGCCCAGCAACCAGGAAATTGCTACTCAGTTTTTTGAGCAATTTTATGAGATGTTGAAAAATGATAGCTTCTTAGTTTTTCAAGATGCAAAACTACAAGACATGTTACTCTTAAATGTTTATAGCTCCTTGGCAAAATTGCTGAAGTCTGATCATTTTGTATCACAAAGACTGACTGAAAAAGAGCAGATTACTACTATGATGAGTTATAATATTTTCAAGTCCAACCAATATCTGAAGAAAATAACTTCTGGCTCATTGGTTGAAACTCTGCTTGTTTCTAATGTTCAGTTTATGAGAAATCTTCTTCAAATTTTAGCATATGACACATCAAAGACAGTAGATCTGGTGAATGAGACACTTGGACATCTGCAAAAATGTTTAAATGCAAACACAGCAAATTATTCTGCTTTTGTAGCTCAAAATGGTATTGATGCTCTCAAAAAAGCTCAAGCACCAGTAGACATGTCACCCCTTGATCCACGTGTTGTTATCTATGAATCAATGTTTGATTCTCAATGTCTTGGAAATATAGTTTTACAGCTGTTTTCTCATGTATTACTCATGAATCAGTCAATGGAAAATGAACTCTCCAATCTGACAAAGAACAATCTTCAAGCAGAATGTCTGCAATACACATTGAAGTCGGATCATCTGGTCTGGTGCTGTGAGGTGCTGATTAAGGCTTGGAAACCCACTCTATCAACTTTTTATCTCCAAAATATTCACTTGCTTGACATGTACAAGTTGTCTCAGGATAAACCAACACAATGGCTTGAGATTTTGAAAATGTTGGTTGCAAAAGCAGAAGAACCCTATATCAGGTTGTCCAAGGGAGATGTTGACATTCTGGAACAACTCAAGAAATCTTTGGGTGTTGATCCAACAGATCCTGAATTCTTCATTCCATCTTCTGATCACAAAAGGTACCCACTCAGAGGCCCAAGGCTGCAGCTGGTTTGATTCAGGTTTGATATAGTCTTATTCTGTTTGTCTTTGCTTTTTACTGATAATATGGCACACAGGACTATTATGTCTGGCAACTCACATGTACCTCATGGCAATAGACTTCAGAGATTTACTTGTGCACAAAGAGACCTATATTAGGTTAGACATGGGTATAATTATGAGTACAAATCATAAGCAATGTATTACTCCTAGATCATGCCAAATCACAGAAAATGTTTTGATGCTATTCAAGTTCAAGCAGCATGCCCATTCGTGATGGTATCTCCGCTCCCCGTGCATCCCTCCGCAGCCAAAAACGTCTGGTAGAGCTTCTCGCACCGCGCCACCATCTTCTCCGCCTCCTCTCTGTTCTCTGCCCATGAATCGACGGGGTCCAGCGCCACCGAGGACATCCCCGCCTGGTTCGAGATCGAGTGGAAACGCAGCGGGGCCGTCAAGCGATCGTCGACCTCGTGCGCATCACCGTTTGTTGGCTTCGACCCTGCTGACGGAAACGCAGCGGCCAGGAAGAGGGGTATACAGGTCAGCGAGACCAGTGTTAGGTGCACGGCGGCCGCAGCACCGTTCCAGTAAGTGATGTTGTGGTGGGGCGAGCCTAGCCAACGGGCCTGCAGAAGAAATCAGTAGCTGCCACACGTAGCCCTTGATGCGACGCACGATGTAGAAGGTCAAGAGCTTTACTTGGTGCAGGAAAGGGGAGATAATTTGCGCGCCGATGGATGAATGCACGATTCCCGGGTGCGTGATAAAATGCCGTTCGACAGGTTGCGCGTTCCGGCGGGCGACGAGATCAAGATGCGCGGCGATGAGGTTTGTCTGGTATTTGGAGCCCTCATATGAGTGATGGCTTTTGATGAGCTGCCAATCCTCCGTGTCGTGGAATTGGGGAAATGCCTCAAGCGAGGATACCCATATGACGCGCGCCGCTGTCGACAGGTGCGTCATGTTGGCGGTCAGGAGCGGTTGGATAGTGCGCCACTAGATAGCACAGTAGTGTTGGTCGATAGTTGAAAATAAGATATGAAAGTGACGTACGAGAATATAATGCCCAAAGACATTACATTGCCAGACCCAACCGAGGCCGTCATCACTCATAAGACCGGCCTCTTCAGTGTAGTATTTTGGGCGAGTCACACCGTCGACAAAGTTCATGAGAATCTGCTTAATGGCAGCAAACCACCGAATGCCGGTGAATGGCGCAACACCAGCATTGAAGATGGCAGTGGACACGTAGGGATACCTTTAGCATGCAGCGTGAATAAGCCGATGACTTCGAAACATAGAAAGAGAATAAGGGCATACGTTCTGTTCATCTCTTCCCCGAAGTCCAACACGCTCTTCACAGACGCCAAATCCAGTGGGTGCACTCGCACCTCCAGGTTTTCGCGGAACACCTTTGCATGCTCGAGATGACCAGGGTTACCCGCTCTGCTCTGCACGTCCTGCTCGAACAGCTCAAGCAGCTGTTTACGCGCTGCCTCGCCGCGCTGAGTATTGCGACATGCCATGATGAGTGTCAGTCCGTCACACGGGAAGCATAGCCCATCGTCGATCCCCTCCTCAGTAGGCCAGATAGGCAACGCGTCGTCCGGACTTGGTTGCGAGAGCTGGTCAAGAAGGCGGCGACATGTGCCGAAACCTACACCACTGCAAACAATATGTCAGTAGCGCGACGCGTAAGAGGCGGAAGTGGAACACGGACTTGTTCGCGCCGGTGACAATGATTATGGGTTTGAACGACATGGTCCTTGGTATATGGACTTGACGTCGGGGATATACTTGCTTACTTTTGAAGATGCGAAGGAAAGAGAAGAAAAGGGGGCTCAGAAGACGACTTGAGGCATTTTATAAAATGTGGTCCCATCTCACGCCAACGCGAAGGCCAAACTGGTGCAAAATCGTATATGTAATTTCCGGCGCCTAATGACCTGTGTTCACCGAACTCCTGCGCCGGCACATAAGTATGGACTGCTCCTGGCATACGTATGTTGAATACGATAGTAATAACACGAGACTCGGAGAGCAAAGTCTCTTTATCAATTACTGCCCTGTCAATAACTTGCAAGTAGGCGAGTTGTTGAGTCGGTCGCGATCGGGAGCAGCGTTCGGCCAACGCCGTGAGTCGGCGAGAAAGGAAACCTTACGCGACCGGCGCCGTTCACAACCACGACGACCTCCAGCGCACCATCTCCCGTCTCTCGTCAACCCTTCTATCTTTCTTTGTAGGTTATTATCTCGGTTACTGTGCACGTTCTGCTGAAGCTGAGCCATTTTATACAGCTAATGGCGTCTAAGGCAGCCACCGCCGCGGTTGTATGTTTGGTCTTGCAAGGATTTCTGACACGGCATTTATGAATTGTGTACAGGACTTCACCCGTATCTACTCCTCGCTCGGTCTCGGCAAAGGTATGTAGAAACCCTGTATGCATATCCTTTGCACTAAACTTCGCGTCTTGAAAACCCACCTGGAACACCGCACACACAGAGACCGTCGCGGCCCTGCAAGCCTTCCGCAAACGGCACTCGGACGCTCAGCTCATTCAGGCGCAGCTCAAGGCGCAGCCGGCCACTGTCAACCTCGACCACTACCGCTCCGTGCTCCGCAACAAGGCTGTCGTCGACGAGGCCGAGAAACTGCTCCGCGACTTCAAGCCCGTGACGTACGACGTGAACACGCACATCAAGGCGATCGAGACCTTCGAGACTAAGGCCGTGCGTGTCATATCTACTTGATACAGTGTGTTGAGGCTGACGTCTTGAGGCGTGTAGGTCGAGAAGGCCAAGGCGACTGAGGCCCAGATCGACGTTGAGCTTAAGGACCTCCAGGCTACGCTCGCTAACATCGAGGAGGCGCGTCCCTTCGACGATCTCACTGTACGCATCTTTCTATCCTTTGGGCGTGACTTTGTCCTCATATGTTCAGGCTGAGGAGGTCGGCGAGGCGCACCCACGCATCCGTGAGGCTGTAGAGACCATGGTGAAGAAGGGCAAGTGGACCGTACCAGGTACGCTCGATTCGCTTGCCAGACACTTTAATGATGCTCATGTTTACGCACCGTGGCTCAGGTTACAAGGAGAAGTTCGGCGACCTCTCGCTCATGTGATTGGCTTTATGTCATTAGATGTAGCGTTTTAGAACCAGAAAATCCTACGCTTGACGCATTTCGGGATTTCCATTCGATGGTCTGCTATTAAATCTATGAACCAACCAAGCGTAAGTAGATTGCCTTAAATGTGTGGTACATTTATCCTGTGTCTATTACATTTGGACTGGTCGGGCATGAACTAGCGTGCCCCATTGGTCTACACAACAGAAGTGCGAGACAAGAATTGCGAGTGAAAGATCGTCCAGGCACATTTGTTGCTTCCTATGTAATGAATAAGTACTTCTGTACTGCCCCTGCTCTATTATCACAATAAAAAAAGTACAACAGCATGCCCAGCGAAAACCATATCACGATAGCAATACAAGGGCGTCCGACGGGCATAATACAATGCATTTATTCTTCACATTCGTCAGTGCGATCATGAGGCGCCGGCGCGCCGTTGCTTCACGGCTTGGAGCGCACCCAGGGCGGCTGCATACAATATCGGCGAAAGGCCGGTCAGATGGAGTTCCGTCGGGGGAAGCAGAACTCGACACGCACCACCGACACCGCTGCCGTCCTTCGCCAATCCGACAGTGATCTGCTGTTCGACGTCCTTGCCGACCAACGAGCGCAGCGCCTCGCGCATGCGTTCCTCGAACTTCGGATAGTGCTGGATCAAACTTCGCGCCGCCTCAGCCCCGAGACGCACCAATGACACGCGCAGGACTCACCTCCCGTCCACACCAACCGCGATGGGCCCCGGGCGCGCAAGTGTCGCATCGCTTCCGAGCCCGTCCACGTAGCCCATCTGCTTTGCGACCGTCGCAACCGCGCATGCGCTCAACCGTGCGCCGCGCCGCACGACAATCGAGCACGCCCAACGCACGATCGCCGCATCGCGCAGCGTCACCTCCTCCGACGCATACCCTAAACGCGTGACGAGCACGGTGCGGACCTTCTGCAGCCGGTGCAGCGTCGCTTCGTCGACGGTCGACTTCGTCATTGGCAGCAGGAAGTCGAATAGCGCCTCCGAGCAGTCCGCCAGTATTTGTTTCTCGGCATCGGGATCGTGATCCACGTCGTCGGCAGAGCAGAGCGGCGGCGCGCCGTGCGGCGCGCCATCGGGCTTGCTCTCCCAGGCGTCTTCCACGAGGCTGAGGATCTCGGTGTCAAGTCCGTAGTGCTTGTTCACGTGCTCGCTGGCTTTTCCCCTGAACAGAATGGGGTACGGCGCGGCATCGATGAGCGCGAGTAGGACATTGCGGACAATTTCGCCGAGGTACATCCCTGAGATGAATTTCTCGAATGCTTGCTTGTGCGGGTTTATCGATTCCCGGTCGACTTTGTTATCGAACGGGGTTGTGGGGAGCACTGTGCGCTATCCGCGGCGATCATCAGAGGCGCGGAGAACGCTGGGGAATTAGAATTACCGAGTTGTTGAACCCGCCCCATTCGGTGTTGATGATCATCTCGCCGCCCTTCTCGTAGACTAAGTTATTCCGTAGCTTGTGGATGTTTGAGACCTGCTCGACGTATGCACCGTTGGTGCCGGTTCCGAAGATGGCGCCCAATACGCAACCTCCCGCGGTATAGGCTCGAGACAAAAGTGCCCCGACGGTCTGTGAAAGACGAGTCGTGTCATATTGGAGTACGAGAGGGGATATATTCGTACGTCATTAACCAGTGAAACACATTTGACGTGGAGGTGTTTTCGATCAAACGCATCCTGGAGGAGTTTAACGACGTCATTGCCGATGGCGTTCTTCGCTGCAAAGCCCTTCGTCCATGTGAGAAGGTAGCCCTGGTCTAATGCTGTTTGCTCTACGGGGAAAGAAAACGTCAAACCGAGCGGAAGCGGGTCCCCTCCAGTTACAGGTGGGCCCAGCTCGGAGTTTGGCGCCGAGGTAGGGGAGGAGGTCAGGAACGCATCTACGGAGTCCGCCAAATAATCTACCGATACGGTCAGCAGTAGCAAGACACTGTCATAGAATTATTTTACCAAAGAGGATCGTAGCTTCGCCGGTTTTCAGCGCGTCGGATACCTTGTACTTCTGCTGCCGAAGGCTGAAGGTCTTGTCACCGTACAATTCTACTTGGCAGACGCGCCTGCAAATTCTCAATGACGTGCACTCAAACAAAACGAAAAACTCACAGATTAGTCCCGCCGAGATCGAGCGCAAGAAATGTTCTGAAATGCGAGAGCTGCGATTAGAGCTGCGTGATAGGCACTAGTGTATACGGTAAATCACCCCGTCTCGGTGCCGTCGGGAACGCCCTGCACGAAGGTTGGGCTATTCCACACGTCAGCTTATCTGTCAAATAAGAAGCTAAAATTCAACGCACATCATGGCCATTGCCTTCCCATATTCTCCTAAGCCCAGGTTGAAATCGGTGAGGAACTGGCTCGTGATGGTCTTCAGCGTCTCCTCATCGAGCTCAAAGTGCTGCTCAATGTCCAGAAGGATGTCCTTAATGGTATCCGGTTTAGAACGAAATAAGGCCGTGGTCGAGGGCATGGTGGTGACGATGATGTGGGCGGGGCAGAGGTCGTTTATATGTCGAGAGATTTCGGAGAGCAGCGATTGAGCTGGATCGCCGAATCTGGCAATACGTCACTTGGCATCTTCAGGCACCGCTCACGTGCAGCCTATATCGCCGCTGTCGCGCTCCGCCCCGACGCCTCGACCACGAGGATTTTGGGTTGTGTGTCCACCAAGTCGTGTCAGCACACCGAGTGCACACCGCGCCCGCCCGCGCTTTTGTGCCTCGCCGCCCGACAGTTCATCGACATCTCCGTTCATGGCGGCAGAAATTCAGGGGTGCCTTGAATCACGGTAATGAACTAGCGCGTATACGTCACTTTCAGGGCCCGGGCCAGCACTGAACACAAGCTTGGGGTCATTCAATGTGATGGAGCAAAAGTAAGAGAGTGGTGGTCTGAGGTCGATGATAGTTGCCTTCAGCACTGGACAGTGGAGAAGATGGTAGTCGGGGATCAGGACGTTCAGTCTGTGGGCGGCTGTGCACAGCCAGCGTGAATAAGTAATTCATTTAGGGAGCGATGTGGGGAATAGAGTGATAGAAGTCCTTCACCTAGACCCCTGGGACACTGTAAGAAACACAATCCTCGTGCTTCGACCCCGACTCACCATGGCCATCGACGGCCTCATCATCCTCGAGGGCACTGGTCGCCCCATTGTGCAGACTGGCTTTCGCTCTGTCAACCCTGCGTACCCACTACTCCACATCGACGCGTTCAACAATGCGGTAGCCAAGGCCAAGCGCGTCCAGGACGTCGATCCGGTGCTCTACGTCTCCCAGACATACGAGCTCGGCACACCGAGCGCATGCTGCCATGTCGAACACGGCGGCCTCAGATTCCTGTGTCCAGTGAGCGGAGACAGTGAGTCCATGAGATGCATCTAACCGGAGCGCAGGGATGATTTGACGCACGCCTCTAGTCGACCCGCTATATGCGTTCGCATTTCTCCAGACATTTATCGAGATCCTCAAGGACTACTTTGGATCCTTCCGCGGCCCCACACTGAAAGATAACTTCGATATTGTCTATCAGTTACTTGAAGAAACCCTCGACTCCGGTGGACATCCGCTCACGACCTCGCCGAATGCCTTACGAGATATTGTGCTGCCTCCGTCGCTTTATCAGAAGATCCTCTCTGTTGCCGGCGTGTCTGGACTGGGAAGCTCCGGCATGCATGGTGGACACACGATGGGTGCCTTTGCTAGTCCAATACCATGGAGGAAAGCAGGCGCTAAGTATAACAGTAATGAGATCTACTTTGACGTCGCAGAGAACATGAAAGCAATCATGAACAAGTATGAGCTTTGAGTCCAGTGATGTGAGGAATACTAATGTCATGGATAGGAATGGCTCTATCGCTGCCAGCAGCGTTGTTGGCAAGATTGAGTCGAATTGCCGTCTGTCAGGTCGGTTAGTCTCTCTAGTCTTTCGTATTCTGCTGACGTCAACACAGGCACTCCGGATCTCACACTCACATTCACCAACCCCGAGTCATCTCTGATCCCTCCTTCCACCCTGCGTCCGGTATGCAGGTCATCCGTGATGGACCATCTCAACTACTGATCGCTTACTTGTCAGTCTCACCCGATTCTCACAATCCAAAGTCCTCTCCTTCGTCCCGCCAGACGGACACTTCACCCTCATGGAATACCGCTTCCTCTCCTCAAATCCCGCACCGCCCGCCTCAGCACCCCTCACCGCAGCCGCACAGACCACTCAAACCCAGTCGAACGTGCAGCCACCATTCGCGCTAAAAGCAAACATGCAGGTCGTCGAGAACGGCGGTACGTTGCCTGTAGCCTGTGTTCTCGCACGTAATCTCACAGGCTGTTAGGGAGCTTCGACATAACAGTCACATCTCGTCTCTCGACGCGCGTGATCGAGGATTTCGTGCTTGAGATATACCTCGGCGAAGATGCGACTAGCGCGAACTGCAACGCGGGCAGCGGCGCCGAGTGGACATATGTTCCTGCGCGACAGGTGCGCGATCTCAGCCGTGCCCTCTCAGGCTCTTCACTTACTACGAGCGTTCTGGTAGGTCCTGCGCTGGTCAATACCGAACCTACCAGCGAACTCGGGCCGGTGGACGCTGCAGGGGAGCTTCACTTCCGCGTGAGTCTGAATTGAGCCGCTCTCCCTGAGCTGACGAGCGACGCTGAGTTACTGGATCATAGTGCAACGCGGCCACGGCCGTCGCGGTCGCTGCAGACGAGCTTTGGACTCTCGACGCACCTGTTCTCATCGCTGAAGGTGGATCAACTGAAGCTGACGGGGGAAACTTACAAGCCGTACAAAGGCGTGCGGGGGCGGAGCGAGGGACAAGTGGAGTGGAGAGTGGATTGGTTAGACGGGTGATTTCGTATGTAGTTGTACAGTACAGTAGTTCGGGTGGATGCGCCAATTATTTGCTCGTACCGATCTCGCGTTGCAACCCTCGGCCAGAAACTAGGTGCGTCAGACGTCTATCCGAGCGACACCAATGAACCAAAACCCAAATGCGTAGCATGCAACAAAACGGATGTGTGAGCTGGGATGACACTCCGCAGATGATATTAGATGGCTATAAATGAACAGTAACAACACCCCCCACGCGCACTACTCCGCCCGCTTCGGCACGAACTGCGCGTACTTGTCGCTGACGTGCTGCCAGTCGAGCGCGGTCCAGAAGCGCTTCAGGTACTCCTCCTTGCCCCACACGCCGTATCCGGACCCGAGCCACGCGTGCTCCTGCACGGACACGCAGAACAACGGGAACAGCACGTCGCCGAGCTTGCTGAAGTTCGTCTCGCGCCCGCCGTAGCCGTCGTTGTGCAGCGACGCGCTGCCCGCGTGCGCGCCGCCGGAGGTGTAGATGTTCGCGGGCGCCGCGGGGCGGTCCGCGCGCGCGAGCGAGGACGTGTGGAAGGCGCGCGCGGGGGAGGAGGGGTGGTGCGGCGGGATTTCGCGTGCGATGCCGGAGGTCGGGGAGGCGGGCGTCGTGCCGCTGAGGGGCGCGGCGGGATCGCTGCTCGCGTGCGGGGGCGCGGGTGTGTCGGCGGCGACATCGGCATCGGCAGTGGCGCTGGCGGAGGTCGTGTCGGTGCGGCTGCCGTAGTTCTCGCCTTCCGGTGCGAGGTGTCCCCGCCGGGCGGTGAGCAGGGTGCCCGCACCGTAGGTCGCGACGACGCCGATGCTCCCGGACGAGTCTGTGACGAACCAGACCCAGCCGGTGGAGACCATCCCGTTGGCAGCCGCGGAAGTGACTGACTTCAGATTGTGAAGCGAGCCGAAGCCGGCTCTGATCGCCGCGTGCAGGTCTCTGCTGAGTGCGGCTTCATGGTCTGATGAACCGGATGGAGGCGGTCTCTGGAATACGACTCGTGAGAGGTCGTCAGCATGGACACCGAACTGTACGCGCATACCAGGCAATGCAAGAAGTAGTCGTTATTTAATGCCATGCTCGCATAGTTAAATGCCAGTGCCTGACTGGCATTTGGTGCTGTGTCCAGGACGATTTGAGCCAGACTTTTATTCCTCTGCTCCGTACCTGCAAGCAATATTCAGTATTGGGTCGCACGACTGGAAACCGGTCGACGTCACCATGTACTGCGTCGTTCAGCCTGTCCAATAGCCCCTGCTGGTAATCCACCGCAACCATTTTCAGTCCCTCTGGTGTCAAAAACTCTCCCAGACCTTCGTCCACTTTATAGGGCAGCTCCGTTCGGACGTGGATGCTTCTCGTCGGTATTGACCGTCTGCTGGCTTGTGACCAAGCGCCGGCCGCAAATCGCGCCGACCTGTGCTTGCAAGCTGCCACTAATCGAAGGCCAACCGCGCTCATGCCGAAACTATGGGAGTGGGGAGAGCAAGAGGAGTACGGTGAGTCTGACACTGACAACTGGCACTCGCTTGTGAGATTTTTCGGACGCGCCGAGCTTGTTTGGTCCTCGCGACGGGTTTATTTGGCCAGACCCCGCCACCTCCGCGAACGCTTCAGACACGTCGACTTCACTCATCCTTATCATCATACACAAAATGGCTGGCCCGAAGACGGCAGCATCGACACACTCCGCTCCTGCAGGCGCACAGAATGCAGTGCAGATGCTGTGGAAGGCGTATCTCGACAGCACACCGTCGCGGCTGAAGTTCGTGGACGTGTTCCTGCTCTTCCTCATGCTGTCGGGGGTGATGCAGTTCCTGCGTCCTCATCTCCAGTTTTCCCTTCAACGCGTTCTTAGCAGGGTACGAGTGGCTATCACTATCGTTGCTATGCGAGCGTGCTTAAGGAGCCCCATCAGCTTTGCCAGCACTGTCGGACAGTTCGTCCTGACCGCTTCGCTGCGGTCTCAGGTTAACCCAGAGAACAGAGGCCTCTTCAAGGATGTATCCCCAGAGCGGTATGTCCCGCCGTCCTCTGATCCACATGTCAGGACCTAATGTCCGTTCCGTTGTGTTAGAGCGTTTGCGGACTTTGTCCTCGGATCGGTTGTGCTGCATTTCTTCGTGTTTAACTTCTTAGGATGATACCATGGACTTATATTATTCGGAGTGTTCAGAGAGCTTTGCTTGCTATGTAAAAATATCGGAAATGATCCATTAAATAATCCGAGGCGGAGCAAAGCCTGATAGTTATAATACACCTGGAAGCTATGGGAGAAGCGTAACCGACACGCCTGATACGATCCACGTATGAAGGGTACGTCCTGTACTGTCTGCGATGCGAGAGGACGTAATGATGATGCTGATTACCGCCTTCTCTCGAAGTATGCCGAGCGCTGAACAAATAGAAATTCAGTTGGCCGCAGACGCGGGCGGGGGTCTTGTGAGCATGCCGACGTACCCCAAACACAACCACCGCAAAGTCATACGTGTACTCCCCTGAGAAACATCGTAAGACAACAAAATCATACGATTCATAAGCATACGACGTACCAATTTCCAGGTAGGAACGCACGAGTTCTTTCAAGCACCTCAATCAGCACGTTGGAGAATAGAAGACTATTTACGCACGACGGATGTCTTTGTTGGGTATTTGGGACAGCGCCAGCCTGCACGGAATTCCACGATATAATGCGTATGAGTGTTGACAAGTCAGCAAGAAGTTCAGCAGCCGTTAAGCCTGTAGAACGCTTGATCCCGGCGAGGAAGGCGCTGATCAGTAGGGCGTCGAAGCCCAATGGAAGAGCAGCCAAAATCGTTTGGTTTATGGACAATTAAGTATAAGCAGAGATGAGTCAAACGAGTCGTCGCTGATGAAGCCGACTGTCACTTCGTGTTCAAGTTGGTGGTGGAGAAAGCAGAGAAAGTGGTTGTGGTAATCGACGCAGGAGGCAAGCATAAAGCCTGTAGGGCGCCTTCGGACGTAAAGCTAGACCCAAACGGGCAACCATGCCAACATCACATGGTCACGGTGGGACGCGTCAAGAGTCTAGTAACTTTGTGAGCCTTCGTGTGAAGCGTTTGTGAGTCACAATCGTCATCCTTTCCTACTAACGTATCAACCACGCCGTTGCAGTAGTCTCCAATGCCGAACACATACGCTCTACATCGGCAGAATTCTGACCAGTGCCGAGCGCTCAGCGGACACGCTTCCCTCCGGCCGAGCCAGGCGGCTGTAACATCAGTTTTCACACTGCGTCTTCGTGATATTATGGGGGACAGTGTATTTGAGTCATAGCTCTATATAAACGCCTCCTGAATGCTCGTCTGGTCCAAATCAAGCCCTCTGTCATGGCTCCCCGTCTCCTTGAAGCAGCTAGCTAACCTCATCGTCGCCTCTGTCGACCAGATCGATGCGGCCTGCAACACGCAGGGCATGTCTTTCCCCTCTCTAGATCAACCCGTTTCCCCCTCTTCTGAGGGATCCGTCACCAGCCTGACGTCTCGGGGGCGATCAATATCATCGTTGCAGCTGCAACACAGCTGATTGCTACCGCTAGAGACCCCACGATGAGCGTCGTCGCCCTTGGGCTGCAGGTATGTCTGGATGGTCGACAATTGCACCATAGCTCATTGATATTTTTATGATTCTGTTTTTAGTGGGCTGCGATCTCTAGCCTCGCTGTCGCGAACGACACCAATGTTGCAGAAATTCTGCGGGATGCAGGGCCGGAAGGCTTGCACGTCAACGAAATCGCGAAGAAAAACGGGCTGGACCCTGTACGCATCGGTACGACTCCCTAGTTTGACTCATTCAGGCTGGGGCGCCCATGTTAACCGCATATCATTTTACCAGGTCGAGTTTTGCGAACCTTGGCGACAATTCATGTTTTCAAGGAGGTCAAGCCCGACGTGTTTGCAAACAACGCCCTGTCGTCTGTCCTGGATACGGGCAAGCCTATCGATTCTCTGCTGAAGGAGTGCGTGCACGCCTGTTGTCGCACCTGATTTATCCTGACTCACGCAACTGAAGTCCTATGGGCAAACACGATGGAACGTCTGGTATCTCAGCAATCGTTGGTCATATGTACGCTCGTTCTATCAGACATGCTGTTCCGGTTTTCTCACTTTTCTCTACTTCAGGACCGACGAAATTTACAAGGCGGGCGCCGAAATCTCAACGGTGCTAAGAGATCCCAAATGGGGTCATTCCCAGGAGCCCACGGAAGCAGCCCTCAACAAGGCGGTCAACACACCATTGCTCCCTTCGAGTGGCTTGAGCTTCCCGAGAACGCTTACAGACTCCGCCGGTTTGGAGTTGGCATGGATGGGACTTCAAAATCTTCCCCGCTAACGGGGTTCTACAAGGTGCCTGCATTTATTTGCCCTTGTCGGCGCAAATCTTGATATATCGAATATTGGAGGTTTCGATTTCGCTGCGCTCCCTGACGGTGCTACAGTCGCCGATGTCGCGGGCGGCATTGGGTCCGTGTCTATGGCCATCGCCAAGGTGCATCCACACCTGAAAATCCTTGTGGAGGACCGTGAACAAGTTGTTCTTGAAGCGAAGAAGGTTGGTCATGCATATTTTTTTCCCCTCATATCACCGCTAACTTTCCCCCTTCATCGTACGGCAGTTCTGGAATTCTAACCTGCCTGACGCCCTGTCTTCCGGTCGCATTAGTCTTGTCCGTGAGTAACATGCATGATCTGTTATCCAGATGCCGCTGAATCTAACTATGTACTTTCCTCAGCGATCGACATGTTCGGCGCTCAGCCCCCCGCCAGTCGGGATGCAGACCTCTACATCCTCCGCCAAATCTTGCACGACTGGTCCGATAAGTATGCAGCCAAGATCCTCTCACAGCTGCGTGCGGCCGCAGGCCCTGAGTCCAAGCTTCTGGTCATCGAAAACATCCTGTCGTACGCCTGCGAGCAGCCCGCGAATGAACTCGCCATCAAGGGCGCGCAAGCCAAGGTTGTCGCCCCTGCACCTCTGCTGCCGAACTTTGGCGGTGCCGGCATAGCGCCGTATTTTGCTGATCTTGTGGTACGTGTTTCAGATGTAACGGGATTAATTAGACGATTGCCGCTGACACTGTGCGCCCCCAGATGTTGGCGATCCAGAACGGGCAGGAGCGCACGCTGCTGCATTTCTCTGATCTCCTGAGGAGCACAGGCTGGGAGCTCAAGGAGGTGCGGAGGCCACCGACCGGCATCGGCCACTGCTACCTCGTTTCCGTGCCCATTTGAAGTGGAGGGTATCGGCTTCCTGTTTCGTCAACCAGGAGCAGGGATGCACCTCGATAGGACCGTACAAGTTTGTGTTCATTCACACATGTATCAATAGCTAAACCCCACCTCCGTACACATATCAATGTCAATTCAACATTGACAGCACTATGCAGGGCCAGGAAAACACTGGTACCTAGAAGGTTGACATTTATCCCTCGCGAGGAATGCGCTGGGCGTAATGCGTTAAGCTTTCGTCAAGGGTCGGCCACTCACGTGCAGCTAAACGCGCGACGCGTCTATCTCGAGTCTTCCGGCAGATGAACTGTCATCCTCTGATACTAACATATTGCACCTATACAATAGCCACATCGCCACGGATCATGCACACTCTAAAACAGCCCATATCTCTACTCAGAACGGTCGACAGTGATGCTGATGGTGAAGCTTTCAAGCAACGCGGCGTCTCAGCAGGCATCCTATATAAACCCATTTTCGATGCTCATCTTCATCCCAGTGCACTACCATGGTCTCTCCTCTGAAGCAGCTAGCTAACCTCATCGCAGCGTCCGTCGATACGATAGATGCAGCTTGTGATGCACAGGGCATGCCGTTCCCCTCCCTCGACGATCCCGCCTCCCCCACTTCCGAGGAAGTCTATCACCAGCCAGAAGTCTCGCAGGCCGTCGATGTCATCGTCGCGGCTGCTACACAGCTAGTCGCCGCCGCCAGACCCGCCGCCGTAAGCGTCGTCAACCTCTCACTTCAGGTACGCCTACACTCCAGCATCAGCAAAGCAGTCAGGGTGTTTGGAGCCTTGAGAGCTCTTGACGCGTCTTGCAAGATGCGCCAAGAGCCCCCAAGGCCTCAAGATGCGTCAAGGACCACGACTGATTTGCTGATGAGCACCATCGCCTTTCGCTGCCATTGACTACAACGACGCGTCCAGTGGGCCGCAATCGCCAGCCTCGGCATCGCGAACGACGCCAATATCGCAGAGATATTGCGCGAAGCAGGACCGCAGGGCCTGCACGTGATCGAGATTGCGAAGCGCAACGGGATGGATCCTGCTCGAATTGGTGCTGACCTCCCTTCTCTCGGACGCACGGCATGGGACAACCATGCTGACTGAGTGCCGCTTTTTGTAGACCGCTTTATGCGCGTTTTGGCCATCAATCACATTTTCAAGGAAGTGAAGCCGGACGTATTCGCTAATAACCGTCTGTCGTCGCTTCTAGACACAGGCAAGCCTGTTCAGGCGCTGTTTGATGAGTAAGAGGATTTATCCTTAGATATGCATGTGAAAGATTCTAATAGTCAACCACTTCAGCCCTGTAGGCAGGCACGATGGAACCTCTTGTGTTTCTGCACTCGTCGGACATGAGTATGTTCGTTTCCGCCCGAAATGTCTATGTGTTGTTTTTGCAACCTGTTGGTTTCAGGTGTGACGAGGCCTACAAGCTGGGGGCTGAGCTTTCGACAGTGCTCAGAGACCCGAAATGGGGTCATTCTCAGGAACCTACAGAAGCAGCCTTCAATAAAACATTCAACACCCCAATGCTTCCTTTCGAATGGCTTGAGCTCCCGGGGAATATTCTGAGGCTTCGCCGATTTGGAGTCGCCATGGACGATACGTCGAAAGTCTTCCCGGCCAGCGCCGTTCTCAAAGGTGCCGCCCATAAGCCGTCCATTCAGGCGCGAAAGGCTGATTCTTCGCGCTGAAGGTTTCGATTTCGATACGCTTCCCGATGATGCTACGGTCGCTGATGTCGGGGGCGGCGTTGGATCCGTGTCTATGGTCATCGCCAAGGCGCACCCCAAACTGAAGATCCTTGTGGAAGATCGCCCGCAGGTTGTGCCCGAAGCGGAGAAGGTCAGTCGCTGACGATATGTCCTTAGACAGGTGCTGATGACAACACCCCAGTTCTGGAAAGTCAACCTGCCCGATGCGCTGACCTCCGGTCGCGTCAGCCTTGTCCGTGAGTATCACACTTCTCCTCCATGCGCTTCGTTCACATATGCATGTCCTTCAGCGATCGATCTGTTCGCCCCGCAGCCTGAAATCGCGAAGGCTGCAGACCTTTATATCCTTCGCCAGATCCTGCATGACTGGTCCGACAAGTACTCAGTCAAGATATTAACGCAGCTCCGTGAAGCTGCAGGCCCTCATTCAAGGCTCCTTGTCGTCGATAGCGCCCTGCTATATGCCTGCGACCAGCCTGCCGACGAGCTGGCCATCAAGGGCGCTCAAGCGCCTGTCGCTCCCGCACCGCTGCTGCCGAATTTTGGCGCTACTCATGCAGCGCCGTATTTGCTTGACCTACAGGTTAGTGTTCCAACGTGATGAGCTCGTCTAGGGATGGACCCTGATATTCGTAATCGTCAGATGTTGGCTATCCAGAATGGACAGGAGCGCACGGTGTTGCAGTTTGCCAGCTTGCTGAAGAGCACCGGATGGGAGCTCAAGGAGGTGAAGAGGCCCCCGACGGGTGTTGGCCACAGCTACCTGACTGCTGTGCCAATTTAAAGCGAGAAGACATCGCAACCTTTTGCTTCGTCAACCAAAGCACGAGCACATACTCGAGTAGTCCAACATATTATCAGCCTTGATCATTCGGCACATGTACCAAATAGCTCTTTTTTCAATGAAATTCAATTCAACATTGAATAAGATAGCACAGGGCGAGAAACAGGCTCATTGGCAAAGCTTGTCTCACTTGACCGCCGTTGCCCATGGTCGCCTTCGTCAAAGGATTTGGTTGAATATTTTCGGTTACAATAACGATACCTTCTGAGGCTTGGGCTCTATAGACATTTACATAGCAAATCGTTACATACACTACAAAATACTGCGGTAAGGCAAAAGTGTTGACACCGATTTCTGCGTAGCCGCTTTCTCCTCCTTGATACCGGCAGAGAACGCCTTGAAATTCGGGGCGGAAGAGTCCTCTGAATACACCGCAATAAATTCGAATAAGGCAGACTACGAAAAAGACGAACGCACTTTGCAGTTGGAAGAGAAGACTCTCGCTCGTCGTGATCTGGGCGCCGGCGCGCGCCATGCGCGCGAGCGCGATGGGGACCTCTTCTTTGTTGCAGCTTGAGACTCCGTCCGCAAGCACGTGGACGTCGAAGCCAAGTTCGAGGAGATCGAGCGTGGATTGCAGAACGCAAACATGGGACTATCGGACCGCGTGAGATGCCCGTGGGCAGACTGGAATTCAAGTAAACGAGGCATACTTCTATACCGAAGAGAACAATGGAGTGCATATGGCGCTCCTTGAGTTTAGAGATGACTTCTGGAGTAGCCATAGAGAAAAGCGTTTTCTCGATGGTTCCCAGATGTAAGTCTCCCAGCGGCTCGGCAGGCAATTCCGGGACAGTGGGGCCGAGGGCTGAATATAAGCACAATCGAATGGGTTTAGAACAATGTCGACAAAATGATCAACGTACCCTTCGGGTTTTGCTCCGTGAAGATTACTGGAACTTCCAGGATCTGCAGCCACGTTTTCTGCTTCTTACCCGCAAGGCTTCATTAGATAGGCGGAAGGCTTACCTTGGCGAATTTAAGCATCTTGCTCGCGGTTGCCACGAGCTCTGGAAAGCCGTGGATAGCAGTTCCTATCCACGATGAAGCAGGTCAGCGCTTGACGCCCTCGAGCGAGCAGACGTCTTCGTACTAAACCTGGTTTGGACATCGCACAGCAAGAATACAGTGCGCCCTGGGATGACCTTCATAATTTCTCGGGGGTACGCCATGGCTTCACGGCAGAGGCGTTTTGAAAGGACAGAAATCAAACCTGCAGGTTTCAGGGACCAGGTGGGCGCTGATAGGAAATCAGATGTCCCCAGGCGGCTGGGGACCGACGCGACTGGCTTACCCAACTAAGAACGCCGTTGCGGGGTTGCACGGCGCGTTCCGCAGAATATTCACGGCGAGACATGGGGACGAATTAAAAAAATTGTGCTCGTCCCAGATATATAAAAGGCGAGCATTGTGATATTCTGGGCTATTTAAATGTACGAGGGGATGACCAGAAAATGGAGGAGGAAAAAGATAAAGGTGGGGAAGATGGCGCGGGAGATGCCGGTATTTGGGGTTGTGAGTTGCAAGTTGGAGAGACCTCCCTTGCCCGTCGCCATCATCATCTCTGTCCTCGACAAAGGTGTCTCCGTTGTACGGTCCTTCCTTTCTTTTAAACCCCACGATCTCTCAGTTGTTAGTCACTCTTTCGATCCAACGAACACGAAAACCCCGAAAATTCTATCATGGACCACACCGACGTAGCCACCAGCGGGACGAGAGATGAGGAGTTCTGCGCCGACAAGAAGAGGGTTTGTCGATCATGCATATCTTGTTCATGGCGGTCTCTTACTGACTGACCTTTGTGGGGCAGTTTGACTCCTTCCGCTTGGGCGGAGGTCAGCCGTTGTCTTCAACCGCATCCATCTCGAACACAAGATCATCACATTCACGTTCTCACTCTCGCTCCCATTCCCGTAACAATTCTATTTCGTCTACGCCTTCTCTTTCTTTTTCTACTTCGAGCAATTCTACGAACGATATGTCTTCTTTTTCTTTTGGTTCGCAGTCTATTGGCTCTACTTCAAGCAAGCGCAACTCGCATCATCGTCGTCGCTCCTCCGTTTCCACGCGTCGCGAATCGGCTGAGGTTATGGGCGTCTCATTACCGGAGCTTCCGGCTTCCCACAGCGAGGAGAATATCAATCTTGGCGATAAAGACTCCATTCGCAGAAGGGCCCTCTGGGCACTGGAAGGGAAGACCGACTCCTCCTTTTCACCTGTGGAGATTCCCGAGCTCAATAGCACCGAGGTTGAGAGGAGGATTTTCGAATTCCGTAAGTATCATTCGATCTTTATGCCATCAAAAATTCTTAATGTGTTCGGTAGCGAGTAAGCCGTCTTACCCTCCTGGGATCGGTGGCGCGTATGGTTCCGGCTTGAGCGGCCTCGCTAACAAGCGGGACTCGTTCGGCAAGCATCTCGTATCATCCTCTGTTAGCAAGGACCAGCTCCACACTCTGATCGAGGAGGAGGAAGAGGACGAAGAGCAAGATGTCCCTGCCACACCCGTGCCCACCGCATCTCCCGCGGATGTTGCGGAATCTCCCGTTGAGATTACTGTCCCGCTCCCGTCGCCGTCACCGCAGCGCCACCGTCCAGCGGGCCTCACTCTTCGGCCCTTGTCGCTAACGCCGCAGAACATTGTTACTACTGTCGACCTTGATGGACTGCCGACTCCAGATCTCACGCCGAGCTCCAGCAAGCCATCAGGCTTGCGATCATTGACTTTGGGATCGTCTCCGAGTCTAGTTTCCTCCCCTTCTCCTTCCACGGCGACTAGTGAGACCACGGAGAGTGCAACGTCTTCATCGACTGCCGCCTCTCGCCGCCGCTCTCTCATGTTGCCCTCTGTCGGACTACCGAATGTTAATGCATTCCGTCGCTCTTCGCTCAACCTGCGGCGGGACAGCGTTTCGTCGATCTCCTCGGATACCCCAGAGAATAAGAGGCGCAGTAGCATCTGTTACAAGCCGTCGCGCAATTCCACGTTATATGGATTGCCCACGCCGGACCTGACACCCACAACCGACCGCCGCGTTTCCTTCAGTTCCGACGGCGAATGGGGTGGCGACCATTCCTTTCCGAGTGAGCAACAGTTTCTTTACCAATCCCATGCTGCCCTTCTGTCCCGCATCACGGACCTCGAACGCGCCTTGTCTTCTTCTCGGACGCATTCTCGCCCTGTGTCATACGCATCTGACGCATCTGCGCAGAGCATTACTTCGGAACCAAGCGACGAGATGCTCCGACTCATCGCCGATCTCAAAGCGGAGCGGGACGAATTGAAGAAGGACGTGGATGGCTGGCGCGTACGTGTAGCCGACTTGGAGAAGCAGCGCGGTCTTTTGGCAAACAGGGTTGACTCGGAGAGGAGGGAGGCGTGGGTTGCCCGTGAGCGCGTCGGGCTTCTGGAGATCGAGAAGCGCGCGGTGGGGAAGGATGTGGAGGAGAAGACCGCCTTTGCGGAGGAGATGGTGCGGAAGTATGAGGTATTGCAGGCGGAATGCAATGCCGTTAACAAGGAGCGCGATAGGCTTCTTGAGCAGGTCAAGAAGACTCAAGAAACTGAAGCGGAGTGTGCACGTCTCAGGGAACAATTGGCTGAAGAAACTTCACGACGGGAGGAACTGGAGCGGGAGTTGGATGGAGCTGGTTTACTCAACACTCCTACTCCAGACGCCTTCGATTTCAGGTCTGCGGCGGCGAATTCCTTTGTGCGTCGGCGGGGACTTGGACTACAGTCCATCGATTCGGAATGCTCGTTTACTGATGTCGAATCCGTTGACGGATCGCCTGGCAAGAGTTTCGAGCTTAATGCAGTCATCGAGGAGGAAGAGCACGTTTTCTCTGACGAGGACAACGGCCTCGCTGGCTACGAGGACGAAGAAGAGTTTGATGAAAGCTTTGAAAGCCCTGGTGGATCGTCCATTGCATCGATGGACGATCTCCGTCGCTCCACTTCTCCCCTCAGGCTGGAGATGCCGACGAGCGTTCCGATGTCGGTCTCAGCGTCGCCCACGCGGTCAGACCCCCCGTCGCCGTCTCATGAGCGCCGTGCGTCTCTCTCAAAGGTGTGGTCCTTCCCGGCGAAGGGCTCTCTTCCCACTCTGCCTCAGCGTTCACCCGAAGAAGTCGATCGTTTCTTCGGATGCTTGGAGGACTTGGAAGATTCACCCCCTGGCTCTTCAACGGCCACTGTGGGCAACCCATTCTCGAAGGGCTTCGCTATGGATAGCGAGGAGGACGACATGCCGCCTTTCTTCATTCCATCTGATGTTGGTGTTGAAGTTGTTGACACCGCGGTGCTTGAAGCGCCTGCGACAGGTCTTGACAGCGTCACCGAGGAGGAGGAGCCTGAAGAGGAGGGCCTCTCCGTCGTCGACGAGGCGGAGGAAGAGGAAGAGTTTATCGGCGAAGAGGTCGAGGGTGGGATTAAGTTCACCTTCAACATCCCTCCAGCGTTCGACTCTCCTGTTTCCACCGAATATGTCCGGACGCCTTCCCCGCCTCGCTCTCCTACCAGGAAACCTGTGCCGGTGTACGAACCTTCAACGGACGACGAAGATTCATTCTCTTTTGGATCTCAGTCGGCCCCGATGCCGATCCAGAAGTCTTCTACAGCCGGACGTTCACCTGCCAATGTCTCACCATCCTCAATTCCCCGTGCAACGGTTCTGAAGCGGTTTGAGACACCCACCAAGATCCCGGCTCCGCAGTTTGGATCGCCTCGTTCGGCGCCCACGTCGTTCGTGACGCCGCCCTCGAAGCGAGGTGGCACGCAGTCCTCGTTCATTCCTCAGCCCCGTCGTGAGCTGGCTTCACCTTCAAGTAGCCCTCGACCAAGTGCTATCCCGCCGCCAAAGTTCGTGCCTCAACCCCAGCGAAAGGCCGTCGTACCCAATACATCTACGAGGATCAAGCTGCAGTCTCCGAATGGTGTGACGTCTCACTCTGGATCATCCTTCAGTACGCCTAATCCCTCTATTTCTCTCTTCATTTTAGCCAACGTGTCTTCGATCAACGTATCCAGGCTCCCAACCCGCTCTTCGGCCTTCGGCATCGCTGGAAAGCAGCAATGCTGAGTGCAGCTCCGATGAAGCCTCTGCAGTGACGACCTCCCCCCTCGCGGCACGATATTCTTTCCAAAGCCTCACGAAAATGATACCCATTCCTTCGTTCCAATGGGCGCCGCGTTCAGTCGCGTCGTGCATGATACCGGAGGCCTCTAGCTCCAGCACGATTGGCAGCGCTACGGACGAGCAGTCATCTTCAGCATCGCCGCTGGCGTTTTTTGGTGGTGGGAGCAGGCAGGCGAAGCCCGAGAAGCGTGGCTTTGTGTCGAAGGAGCAGCAGCTGAGTCGGCTCCGGTTGAGGATGGAAGAGGAGATGCAGGGCAGGATGGCGGGTCTTCAAAGCAATATACCATGCAATGTGTGCGAGGATCGTGAGATGGCCTTCTAGGTGGGTACTTCTGGCCTTTTGTCCACGTCACGTTTGCTTATATGGGTATGATACAGTTCTGCATAGTCGTCCCGATGCACATTCATGGTTACTTCATGCCCAAAGTCCAAGTTCATGTCCTGCTACGTCTCATGTCCCCCGATCTACGGTATCATTGACGCCGATACGCTCTCCTTTGTTGTATTGTCGGACAACTTTTCTTTATATCATACTACCCCCGTGACGTCCCCATCTCATCATCCCGCACTTCGCTTTGTTCAGTTAGTACCGATTTGCATATCTTATAGGGCTTGACGCCCTCATCGTACCAGCAGGACTCTTCTCTTTGTGCATGTCACGCAACTTGTGCTTTATATGTACTTTAGGGTCGGACTCTGCCTGGACAATTACGTTGATCCTTTGCAGTGGACGCTATGTCCCACTCATCTATATTCCAAACTTGCAGTCAATATATGGTTAGGCATTTTCTATGTGAAGATCAGATGTAGTGGCCAGGGCGGGCCTCCGGGGAACAGCTTGTAGGTCCAGCTGATCTGTGACAGCCTTCGTATAATGATCTGCACGTCCTTACATCTTCCAATAACATCGATTGCTTGAAAAGTTGGAGCTTGCATGAACTGGACCAACACTAGATTTACCTGGAAATTGACTGGGCAAGGCGTCGTGGGAAATCTGCGCTGCCGGGCACATCCGAAGATGTGAACGCGCTTCGGTGCGTCAACACTTATCTCAAACACCCACCACACGCCCTTCGCACCTCGTTGCACCCTTTA
The DNA here is from genome assembly GCA_003675405.1 of Hericium coralloides. NCBI lineage: Eukaryota > Fungi > Basidiomycota > Agaricomycetes > Russulales > Hericiaceae > Hericium > Hericium coralloides. The sequence continues at coordinate 11,534 of QUOP01000223.1, read as the reverse complement.
ATATTCGCCATGTCGAGGAACCTGAGGAGAGGCTTTGCGAAGAACTGGTTTGCTGTTGAGGTGTGTCCCAGCAACTGCTGACGTGACGACCGGGAAAGCTGATCATGGATGCGTTTGCACAGGCTATTCCTATGTATGCATCCTACCTCTGCATCTTGCTCTAGGGAACGGTGTCGTTGATTTCTCTAACAGTTACGCTGTCGTCGGTTTCGTTGTCGCTGGTGGTACATGGTACTTGACCCGTCTTGCTCGGGGTCCCGCTGGTGCGTTGCCAATACATCGGACGTTCCGTCAAGGCTCTAGTTTCTTACCTTTCGTCTCTTAGTTGTCTGGACCAAGTCCAACCCCACGCCGTGGAACACCGTCGAGCAGGACCAGAACGTCAAGATGATGGCCGTGAACCAGAAGTTCGACAAGAGGTATGCTCAGCCTTATCCCGGCCACGGTAAATTGACTGATGGGCGTATGCTCGTAGCTGGTCACGGGATAAGCTCTAATTTTCTGCGCTGGGCACATGCACGGAGTCGGTCCTAGTCGGTCACATTTTCCAGCCAATTGCATCTGTGTATGTAGCCATCTGAATCGAAGCTTCGTCGTCCATTTGTCGTCGTTCATGACCGCATCCTCTGAGCGTGACCCCCTTGTGACATGACGTCGGCCCGGTGATCGATGGCTCTTGCCTCAAAACAACATATCAAGGCGCTCGACAAGTTCAAGGGTACTGATTTATTATAAGCATACCCTGCAGACGCTTGTTCTTTAGAACAACCACCATCTCTCGTTTCCTCAGGATTTGTCCGAGCCATGGTTGTCGCCCTCCGATTCTCCGCAACCAGTATTCACTCTTCCCCTCTTGAGTCTATCGCAGATACGCAAGAGGACAAGCCAGTCCCTGGTCGGCCTTTGGTACTTTAGTCTCATTTCTATATTACCTGGCGTTCTGATGAGCGGCAAGGAAGAAATAGGCCCCTTTAAGCTGTCGTCGCTGGTATTCGGCGCGGCTGCATGGTCACACTTCTACAACGACGACGCCCACCTCGCTAGCGATGTCCCAATCCGAAACTATCCGGCTGGCCTTGAGGTATGTCTCCAACAGTCATGCCAGCACGCCCCATCCTAACCTTCGCGTCAGGTACGGAATTCGGACTTTTGACACGTCGCCGTACTACGGACCGTCCGAGATTGTGCTCGCACGGCTTTGAAAGCGTTGGAAGCAGAGTTTCCTCGTACATCCTACCAGCTAGTCTGTTTCCCCGGATATCCTGGCCCCTAGGGATCATTTACTGAGTTATTTTCTCTGCAGATCACGAAATGCGGCCGCTACGGCCCCTCAGATTTTGACTACTCCCAGCGACCATACGCCGGAGCATCGAACGCAGCCTGGCGCGTTTCCATACCAAGTATCTCGACGCGGTGTACCTGCACGACGTCGAGTTCGTCGCTGATGAAGTGCTGCCTCGAAAAGCGGTGTGCACACCGCCGCCTTGGGCGCGGAGGCCGAGGCGTATGGGTTGAAGGAGGGGCAGGAGAGCAAGGTGTGGGGCGCGGGCGACCAGAAAATCCTGGACGCCATCGCGGAGCTGCGGAAGATGCAGGCCGAGGGGCTTATCAAGCACATTGGGATTTGTGGTACGTCGTCCGATCACAGCACTAGCCTCCAAATCCACACAACATTACAGCCTTCCCCCTGCCGACGCTCCTCCGCCTTTCCCTCCTTGTGCTGCACACGGCCCCGTACCGCCCGCTCGACCTCGTGCAATCCTATTGCCACCTGACCCTGCAGAACTCGACGCTCCTCGCTTTTCTACCCGCGTTGTTACAGCGCGCCCGCGTCGGACAGGTCCTCACCGCGTCCCCGCTTTCGATGGGGCTCCTCACGCCAACCGTGCCCGGCTGGCACCCGGCCCCGCAGAGCGTGCGTGACGCGTCCCCGCGCGCGGTAAAGAGCGCGGAGGGGTGGGACGGCGGCCTGCCGCCGCTCGCTATTGCGTGGGCCGTGCGGCGCGCGGAGGACGGGCTCGGCGGGGTGGGCGTGATGCCAACTGTGGTCGGGCTGAGCAAGCCCGGGGAGGTGCATCAGGCTGTGAAGGGCTGGCGGGACGTCAAGGACGGGGTGGACGAGGAGAAGAGAGAGGAGTATGCCGCGAAGGTGATCAGGGTCTTTGAGGAGGGCGGCGTCAAGGACTGGTCGTGGTAATCTTGAACTGTGGCGGTCAAGTGTACACAAGAAGTAGATCACAAGAAGTAGATTGAACAAGTGCTATTGCAACGACAATTGATACAAATAATGCAGCCTTCGTGACTTCATGACTTCACAACACAAAGCCGACCCAGTAGATATTCGAGATAAATCCAATCAAGAAAGGCCTAGCTGCCCTCCTCACAGATCCAACCCTGCTCAGCGTGTCCTGATGATACCCGCATTGATCAGTTTCTGGATCTTCGACCTGACTCCTGGGTTCTTCATATGGTCCTGCAGGGCCTGCGGGTTCGACTGCGCCTGCTGGAGGATGGATTGCATGACGGGGTCGTTCATGATATTCTGAAACCAAGGTCAGCACAACGCTCTCATTTCCAAAATGAAATGTACTCACAGCCACCTCCGGGTCGCGCATTGCACGGTCGAGGGTCTCCTGCTCCGACTCGCCTGCGCGCTGCTGCATGAGCGCCTGCTGGATCTTAATCATCAGTGACTGGATCTCAGACGTATGCTTCCCCTCGTTATCGTGCTCGGTCGCCTCCTGCGCGGCCTCCAGCGCCTTGTTGTAGTCGCGCATCGCGAACAGCACGTTCGACTTGCGGATGTACGCCTTGACGAACGCAGGGTCGACCTTGATCGCCTCCTCCGCGTCCTTGAGTGCCTCCGGCAGTGCGACGAGCTTGGTGTACGCCAGCGCCCGATTGTTATACCCTCGCGGGTCGCTTGGGTTCCGCTTGATGCCCTCCGTGTAAGCCTTCACCGCGCCCGCGAAGTCGCCGTCCTTAAACAATTTGTTGCCCTCTTCGCGTGCGACCTCGGCCTTCTGAGGATCGATATACGCCTGGCGGTCGGCTTCGGTCTTGGCCTTCTGCGCGTCGCGCAGCTTGTTGAGGATGTCAGGCGTGCGGTGCTCGGTGAGCGACTTCTCGAAGAAGCGGATCGCGGTGTCGAGATCGTTTTTGCGCAGGTAGGCGCTGCCGATGCGGCCATAAGCCTTCGCCACGAGCTTATAATCGGCATGAAGCTGTTAGGACGCGTCAGTCTATGAGGCACGCAATCATCCATCATGAAGCGTAACATACCTCGCGGCCGTCCTCGACCGCCTTCTCGCAAGTCTCGATGGTTTTGTCGTAATCGCCTTGCTCGAAATACACAGCTGAAATGCTGGTCAACATCGCCCTTCCTCACATGCGAAAGTCGTCGTGAGAACACCTACCTGCCAGATTGGTCAAGAATGTGATGTCCTTGGGCCACAGCTCCCAAGCCTTCCCGAAGTGCGTCGCCGCATCCTCGAAGTCGCGCTTCTTGTACGCCTCGCTGCCCAGCTTCTTCTCCGCCTCGGCCGCCTTCTTCGCCTGCGCCTCCTCTGGGTCAAGTTTCGACTCCGCGTCTTTCATCTCGACATCTTCGTCCTTGGGCTTCGGCGGTGTGGAAGTGGAGGCCTTCGGCTGGGGAGGAGTTGATGTTGGCTTAGGCGAAGACGGAGAGGCCTTGGAGCCAGGTACCCCGGGTGGCAGCTCGTCGGAGCCTTCTGGGCGGGTGAAGCCCTGCATGTCGATGCCCATGAGCACACCGAGGACGTCGATCATGCGGGGGTCGCTCTGCAGGAAGTTATTTGCCATGGACGGGTTTTTCTGCATCGCTTGAAGCTAGTGCCACAGCAGTGGGTGAGATGGACGAATAGTTGGAAGGAATGAGTGTAGACATACTATTTGCACAAAGTTCGGGTCTGCGAGGTGCTTTTGGGTGCGAGGGTTTGCAGCAAGCTTGCCAATCAAATTCGGGTCCGCGAACATTTTTCCGAGACCCATAGCCTCAGCGCCCTCTCCTCTCTCGTCGGCAGCTTCATAGATCGCGTAGATGGATCAGATTTTATCGTTAGTTGAATGAAGAACACCATGCTGACCCTTAGCAGCCTTCACCTCCTCCAGACCCTTCTTAAGCGCCGGGCTGCTCTCGAGCTTCAGGCCTGTCTCATACGCCTCGATAGCCTGGTCATATTGCCGCTGCCCGTGCAGCGCTGCGCCCTTACGCGCAAATCCCTTTGACCAGGTCGGGTTCACTTTGATGCACTAGCCAAAGGCAATAATTCAGAATCGGCATTTCGTGCATGGGTGCCTCCTGTGGCGCATACCTGCTCTGCATCTTCGAGCGCGGCCTCGTAGTCCTTCTTGCCTGCCTTGGCGGCACTTCGGTTCGACCACAGCACGAAGTTGCCCTGGTCGAGCTCGAGAGCCTTGGAGAAGAGCTCGATAGCGCGATCGTAGTCTTTGGCCGAGAAGGCCTTGTTGCCCTCTGCCTTCAGTTCGTCTACCTATTGGACGCATGTCAGAGGGCGACAGTCTGCCATCTACATGTAAGCAGGACTTACAGATGACATTATAAAAGGTTGAAGTCGTTGAGTCGCCGTGAGGTCAGGCCTAGGATAGGACACTAGGAGAAGGACAAGTTATATCGTAGATGCGCGCCGTCCCGGAAATGTCCAGAAACTTCGAGAACTCTGGTCCCCGATTTGTCCATCTTCGAAGCTCAACCACCATTTACTGAATCCTTTGAAAGTTGTACGTAGAACTTGGGAAAAAGTGCAACATAAGGGCAGAACAAGTACAGCCTTTACAGGCAGATGCTCAAAGCTGAATTGGTCGACGTTTGAAACTTCAAACGAAACCATGCATGCTCCTGCATCGTGGGCCGTCTATTCGTTGGTTCGACATCTGCCCAACGTCTGCCAAAAAAAAGTCTCTAGTTCACATCATGTACAGAACACGACTTCGATGCCCCTGCATCCATTTTCTTGACATAGAAAAAAAGGGTGTGTAGATCCCTGACCGACGCCAGCAGGACTCGAACCTGCGCTCCCAAAGGGAAACAGATTTCTAATCTGTCGCCGTAACCACTTGGCTATAGCGCCGTTATTGGAATTACTCCCAAAGCTATTATAGTTGGTCAACCACTCAAACCCCGATAAACGGTTCTCGCTTTCAGTAACTAGATCAGACGTCTGAAGGACCATCTCACCCCATTTTTTATGCGTGCAGACAGATATGGAGCTCATTCTTTCTATATTCCCTTAAGCACACCGTTTGAAGCGGTAGGCCCGTGCAGAAACATGCTTTGAAAGGGACGAACAACGTGCGTATGAGCTTCACCATCAACTATGCGGCCTCAACATGATGGTCTCCCAAGCGGCGCTCTACTCTTCTCCGAAGCACCTTTACTTGTAAGGGATGGTGAGGCAGCAACCCACAGCGGGACGCCAGTCTGCTGCCACCCATCCTTGTCATTCGTCGGCAATGGCACGCCACCGTTAATTTAAAGAATAAAGAGTACGAATACAGCGGCGCTTAGGCGACCAGCTGTCAAACCAGAAAGAAAAAACAAGCGCTAACGCTTCCTGAGAGGTCACGCCCAACCCATGTCACCGCTGACGCGCCGACGGTGAAGATCAACACAGCCAGCGGACGGAAGTCGGGACGGACGACGGCGATAGACAGGACGACGCAGCAGCATTGACAGGCTCCGCGGCGTGCGGGTAAACCATGCTCCTGTGCAGGTCTTCGACATCAGAACACCGCTTGGTGGGAAGTTGCTGGACACCTGAAACGCCTGCTGCGTGAGAGCTGGAGACAACGCGGGCCGCACAATGCGCACGCCCTTCTGGTTCTCGCGTCTGTCTGTGGTTACGGCACAGATAAGCGGAGGTAAATGCGTGTAAACGGTTCGGAAGAGGAGCTGTCCGGCGGGGCGCGGCGGCGTCGAGTGCGGCGCATGGTAGGTTGTTGGCGTCTGTGGGTGTGTCTGTGCCGTGGAGACACCGAGCATCAAGATATCAAGACGAGAAGCGGCATGAAGATTGAAAGCTCAATTGCCTTTCGTAAACTGCCCCACGAAGGGCGCTCCGAGTTCGCATACAACGGGCTCGGGCTCGGTTACACAGGCTTTGCTCGCCCGTAGTGAGCTGAGCATGAGTGATCCGAGCAGGGGATGAACAGCGTTGGCTAGGGACTCACCAAGCAAATCTGTAAGTTCGGACATCCGATGCACGAAACTAAACCCCGGTGGTGATCGTCCCGCTGACCGCCCAGTTCACGGTCAGCGTGATGTCATGCTCACTGACAAGACACGCCGAAGAACGAGCTTCAGCAGCGCTATAGCGCAAAAGCAGCGTGGAGCGCCTAGTGGCGTCTGGGCTGCCCTGCGCAAGCCATAGATGCACACCGCAATCTGCAAGATATCCCCATCGGTGCAGACATCCGAGAACGCGGCTTGGCACAAGCGTGCGTGCGTGACTGTCTGTCCCCATTTGAGTCCGAGGGGCAGAGATCGTACGGGGATCGATGGCGAATTGGATGTGCGGGATGGCCAGAGGCGCATCAACGTGCCTTGATTGGAGGACGATTGAAGGCCTGAGGAGGGTCGTAGGAATGTCATTTATCATGGATGATATCATGCAGAAAGCGCCTGCGAAAGAGGGTTCGACGGACGAATGGCGTTGGGAGGCGATTACTGATCTGCGTCTCGGTGAATGTTGTAAGGAACGGTCACGTCCGTAAGATTCAAGTGGAGTCACTGAAGAGGACGAGGGTCTTCTGTGCTTATGCACGAGACGCCGCTGAAGACAAGCACCTGCGAACAAGCATTTAATGAACGGACGCTTTGAAAGTCGAACAACTGACCCGTCTGGCTGTGAATATTAAAAGGTACGGTCACGCAGGTCGCACGATTTCGAGACATAAAGCCTATCAATCCTCGGGAACGGTCGAATCAGAATGGAAGAACGAATTAAACACTTTAATGCTCACCTGGAACGCCAGCGGAAGGTAACTCGTCGTAAGCCAGCGTGAATGAACTGAGAAAGACATACATATGTCCCGATCGGCGCCATATATTAGAGGAACGTGCCAGCGGCAGTGAACCAGTGGTTCTAACGTTCATTCATGATGCGCCGCGAAACGTAAACACAGTCAACTGCAGGGCCGCGGCCTTGCCGCAAATATCACCAAGCAGTACAGAAGTGGAGCGCACGGTCAGGAAAACCAGGTTTCAGTGATGAAGATGCAGGGCCGCGGCCTTTTAAGACACATACACGTACATACGACATCGAGCCCTAAAACATGGAGTGTAGTCAGCGAATGCTAAAACTGTATTAGGATCATGAAAGTGCACAACATATGACATGCCGAGCAGCCATTGTTTCATGTCGGGCGCGCGACGGTCCACGGGCACATCCCAGAACGACCCTCGACTGCGGGATGTCCTGAAGGCGTAGAGAAAAGAGCGGGTTAAGGGAAACACGACGCACAAGGAACGAATATCATCGTTACTAAGGCTGGCGACGGCGACGAGTCGCCATGAAAACCCTGGCCTAGAGTAAGTATATGTGTCTAGGCGCTATGGGAGATCGGCGATCCTGTGGGTGCTCAATGATGTCGCTAAGGTCTCGCTAAGTTTACAAGTGGATCGCATGCGCGCCGAAGTGTTACAGTGACCGACGTCGTCAAAATTAGGCAGAGTTCGGGTTTGGTTGGTCAGACTCTCCATGTGTAATTAACGCCGGAGGCCCAAGTATGAGCTGCATGTGTAATATGTAAGGGGGGCGAAGACGTACGCGATGTGTCGGCATACCCATGGGGAATCATCGCAGTGACGGCGTGCCGCCGGTTTGAGTGGGAGAGTCAACCTCAGCGAATGCTCTTTGGGGCAGAAATCGAAGGATGACTCACACAGACGAAGGGTGGAAACCCTGTATGAATGTTTAGTTTCGCGATGCTGCTTTGCGCAGCAAAGATCAGCAGTATGCTGAGACCCGGGCTAGCCTGGACAGTCGCGCCTGCTGTGATGCACACTTCAACGTGGCCTGCGCGTAGGATGTCGAGTAACCGGGACCGGTAGTCGTAGTGACCTGCCGACACGCATGTTGTCAGTGGGTTGGGTTACATACCATGTAGGCATCGTGTCCGTGAAGGTCCGAGGACGCCATCGCAACAGGGGATGACGATGCGAGTCGGGACCGACGCCGTCACCAGGACAACGCTTGTTTCGACACACGTTATGCTCGACACACGTCTCGGGACCGAACGGTCCAGGACCCAAATGTTGCCCAATTTATTTCTCGCTGGTGCCGCTAATATCGCGCAGCCACTCGGAGCAGCAGATACCCCGTCCGTTTAAATTGTTAAACGGCGGATGCATCCCTGAACTGAGCCTGATCAAGTATCGGCGCTGGCGCATACGATCAAGTTTCGCACCACGCACATGGGGAGTAGATCGAAATGGCAGGAGCCTATCCGAGTATGGCAACCCCCGCGTCGGGCGGACGAGGGCAGCCAGGCGGAAGCCGCCGTTCCTGGCACCAAATTTGATTTTTTTTTTTCTTCATGATGTTGACAATAGAGGATAAATTCAGGGAGGACTCGGCTGGAGCTGATGCAGAATTTGTCGCGCGTTTCGGGTGGTGCGCGATCCGATGACGCTGAGTTTCGACGGCTGTTGCACTGACGACGGCGGCCTTACTTTGCTGAAAATCTGCAGCGGTGGCGGGACCGGTAAGTATCGTGCCGGCAGTTTTCCTCAGCTGGCGTGGAGACGGGTATACTCAGATCCTCCGCGAGCCTGAAGAGAGTCGGATTCATCTATCCTATATCTCGATAAGATCAGGCGAACGGAGCAAGCGGCCGGGTAACAAAGTGATCGAGGATCGGGAGCCGGAACGGTATGGACCTCTGTGGACAAGGCGCCCCGTGCCGTCCGGAGCCCGTGCTGTGGCAGGTAAAACGCAGCAGAAGGCGGCGTCGAGGGCGATCTGGAGGCCTGGAGGTGTGTCGCGCAGCCTTGTCGGAAATCGGGGCGCGCAAAGACGCTGGGGAGGGCGAGATCTACATGGGGAATGTTTTGTGTGTAGAAGTCGAAGCCGCGAAGATGGAGAAGGCGAGGAACAGATGACAGACGCGCATGGGGATCAGTGGGCGTGACTGTGACCAGCTTAATATATCCATCGACATCTGACGCTTGCCGGGAAAGAGAACAGGACAGGCGAGGCGATTGTTGCGGCCTCTGAGAGAAGTACAAGTGGGACTGCTCAGCGGAAATGACGGGTGTTGTACGTGAGGTCGCGTGATATTTGACACAGTTTTGGGATCAAAGTTACATGTACCGGGAAATACACAGTAAATGTGGAACGGTGCTAGGTGAAGAGGAGAGCAGGAGTGGGGGGTCGGCCACGACGTAGACACGCGTCGAGGACGTGTAGCGGGGGAGCCGGTGACGGTGTCGAGTGCGGCGGGGGGAGGAGGGGCTTGTTCCTGTTTGAAGGGCGTGGGAATGGGTTGCCATAGGCGGGGGTAAGATGAGGATGTCGGTTGCCAACGAAATTGCCACGGCTCTTGCCTCCCGTCATCATTTCACCCCTTCCTGCCTCCCCTTCCGCCCGCCAGTCGCCCTTTCCCTCCCGCCTTTCTCTTTTATTCAACGTAGTCTCCCACATCAACAATCGTAATCTTCTCTCTCTCTCCTACTCCCCCCTCCATCCTGTCCAAATGCCGGCCCAACAGGACATGTCGCCCGCAGCGTCTTCATCGCATATGATGAAGACTACCAAACGTGGTCGTCCTTTCCTAAAAGTGCGCCTGCTTGTTTTCCAGGCCGTCCGTGCATTCATTGATCCTGTCTTTTGGCCGGCAGGACACGCTCGATCTCTTCGCAACCCTCGTCGTCTCCCTACAATTGACTACTCACAAGCAGTTTTTCCGCACTTTTCCTAATTCATTTACAACGTGCGTCGCTGGCTCATCATCTCGTGTGCCGAGTCTCACATTTTTGACCGCTCCCAGCGATGAGGCTGCCCTGAACTTGGCATCGCTCAAGTTTTCCCAGTCAAACCGAGGGCCGGACCCAAGAGAACCGTCACGAGTTATCACGACTACCACCACCACGACCTTTTCGATGACCCGCGATATGGCGAAAGCGATGAGCCAGCATTTCATGGACGCACGCCTGATTGAGAACGCAGCCGATCCCTCCTCAAATCTCTTCAAGGAACGTGGTGTTTACGTCCTCACGCCGAAAGGCCTCCACGTTCTCGAGCGGTTCATTAGTCGCAACGGTATCAACGGCGACCACCTCGGCCATGTCTTCGCCTCGCAGCCCATCTGCATGAAGCTCCTCCATCTCGAGCGACGGTCAGTCGATGATGAGATCATCGTCTCCCAATCTGTTATCACCGCGCTGTTCCGTCGCTTCGTTGGTCGGCAGGCGAACTACACGACGCCCTCCGTTCCACCGCAGGACACCGCTAATGCATACCAGGATCGCTCCAAGGGCATTCAGCTGATGGATATGCCGGATAAGCAGGGCTCGGGCAGATCGGGGACGACGACTAAGTATTGCTTCGCAGCGTTGGCAGCACTGGAGTGGCTCTGCGATTTCACATCTGTGGTGGGAAGGGAGGAGGGCGCGGAGATGGCAGCTCAGTTTGTGCGTTTCGGATTGATCACGCTGGTCAGCGATAAGAGGAAGAACAACGACTCCGCGATCATCTTCACAGTTCGTGGTACCGCACCAGGCGGCAACTCACCTGTCAGCGTAAGTCGTCATGTTTTTCTTTGTTCAAACAGATCTGAATGGACTTTTGGGTTTAGCAAACTGGTGAGTTCCGTTGCACAGCGAAGGCTATTTACAGGATCACGGATGAGGGAGTTCGTGTCGCTCGGTGGGATTCATCCCGAGGAGGGCGTGATTCGCCAAATGCCTCCACGGCCAATGTCGCTTCCGACAGGGCATCGATCGACGAGAAGGAGGGTCCGATCTCCGTCCCATCGAATGGCGAGGCTCGGCTTCACAGGCGCGTCTCGCTAGCGGAGAGGATGAACGCCCATGAAGCGGAGAGGAGACAAGGGAAGGAGAGCAATACGGAACGCCTACGCTTCATCATCGACGCGCCGCAGCTGAGGAACCTCTTCCGCGAATTTCTCCGGGATAACTTCTGCGAGGAAAACCTGTCGTTCTGGCTCGAGGTCGAGGACTTCAAGCGCAAGTTCAACATCACGTCTTCCGCCTCATCCAACCTCGTGCACCCCTCCCAGCTGGTGAAAGGCACTCCGGGACAGCTGGCCATGGAGCAGCACCACGAGGCACTCATCCAGCAGGCCTTCGAGATCTACAGCACGTACCTCGCGCCATCCAGTCAGTGCGAGCTGAACATCGACCACGGACTGCGCAACGAGCTGTCGGCATATCTTAGCGAGGTGATGACGAGTCTGACGGGCGCGCCGTTCAAGGACGGCTGGAGCAAGAGCAGTTGAGCGCCTTCAACGCCACACAGCTGCAGACGATGATC